>JASCZW010000514.1:247270-451106 GCA_034211315.2 Aedes japonicus | reverse complement strand
AAACTAAGGCAATACTCGTTTTATTGGAAACCACGGAATCCACTGCACTTCCACGAGAAATCACTGGGATTTTGGATAACAGGATTGGGTAGCAGCAGGGTTCGTTTTGGTTAACGATGAGCTGTGAAGTGTAATTAGTACCGATTTCCGTTTTGAACCGATTTTAACCAACAGTAAGGATGCTATTGGGGCCACTCACAAAGTGTGGTTGTGGTTTTTCATTGGGAAAACAAAGTTATTTTAAAAATGCTGGAAAGCCGATTTGGACCAATTAAACCAATTTGAGCCACTCACAGAGTGTGATAGTGGTATTTCATTAGGAAAACAAGGCAATTCATCTCAACGCCTCAAAGCGAACTTGGACCGATCTACACTTACAAAATGGGACAGTGGTTTATTTGTTCTGAGATAGGGTGGCCCGACGAGTATGGCGAACGAATAATTTGTCATATGTATTACCAATGAAATTACGTGATAACTATTGTCAGTATAGGATTTGATTTTAGCAGGACAAAATATAAATTATTGAGTAACTGGAATTTTAGGACCTCAAATAGTGAATTGACAAATTCGGAGGAGGGTACGACCGACCCTTGGACCCTTGGATAATAGCGAAGTGAGGGGATGTGACTGAAGATCGTGTACCTATGAATCAAATTGTTTATCCATTCTCACTTTTATTAATAATTTCAGCACGCTTCGGAATCATCTTTGCATTCCAAAACCATTTAAGGTTGAAATAACATGACAAGCCTCAAAGGTTCAATTTGTTTTTAGCATAATTTCAGCATAACATTCAATTTAATATTGAACTCTGAACTTCAACTACTATATTCATAAAAGACTGGTATGCTCTTATAAGCAGTATAGGATTATATTTTGATATTGTATTTAGTGGTATTTTGGTACGATAAGCCATTGTAACATTTCTGAAATCATCAAACCAAACTCTTCGATCACGCCAATTGCAACCATTGAAATGTAACTAGAACAGTATAAAGAAACTCATAAACATCTATCTATCGATAAATATAAAATTTCTGTCTGTCTGAACCTTATAGTATCGAAAACTACTGAACCGATCGGCGTGGAATTTTGCATGGAGGGGTTTTGGGGCCGGAGAAGGTTCTTGAGATATTTAGAGAACCCTTCCACCAGGGGCTCTACAAATGAAAATCAAATTTTAAACAAACATGAGAATTATCCCTACTGTTATGAAAATTGTGGATGCATGAATTGTTGGCGCCTGAGAAGATTCTCATCATAGATCGAGACTCCTCCCCGTCCTAAAGGAGGGGGTTTCCACACTAAATAAAACATAAATTTATGCATAACTCGAGAACTAATCCAATTTGGCATGTGGGGTTTTTGAAAATATAGTTGTTATTATGGTGGTTTGAGACTTCTCTCTTATCTGGTAGGGATGGCTTTCAAACAAATGAAACAGAAATTCCGCATAGTGAAGGGCTCTCATACAAATAAGACACAAATGTCAACCAAACATGAGAATTATCCCTACTGTTATGAAAATTTATATGTTGGGGTTTTTGGGGCCGGAGAAGGTTCTTATGATGGTTCGAAGCTCCTTATCCGTCTGTAAGGGGTGGGGGCTCCCATACGAATGAAACACAAAATTTCTGCTTGATTCGAGTACTAATCAATTATATGGAACAAAATTTAGCATGTGGGGGTTCTTAGGCAGGGTTTTTTTTATATGTGGTACAAGACTCTTTCCCTCTGAAGGGCTTGATTGTAGTGATGTGATCTTCTGTGAAATGTTCTTTATCAAGCAAAAATACTGCGGCAATTATAGTTATCGGAGTAAAAACTGAAAAAAACACCAATTTAGGGGGGTAAAATGGGGCAAAATGAGCCACTTCCCATGCTCTGCACAGGATGAAAGCAGCGACAATCGATTTATTGAATTTTTTTCCTATAAAAAAACATCAGTTCTTGTATAAATACTAGCGGATTTGAAATAAGTCCGATTACAGCCTCGATTATGCCCACTGTGGATTGGCAAACAATTTAAAATGTTAACTCACTGTAGCTTCCAACATTTTTATTCTTAATTTTATTCATGTAAATTTCAAATTATTCATAAAACAGTCAGTTTTAAATGCCAATGTTAGGTCATGACACCTTGATATGTGTGTTAGGAGGACGTTAACTGCAGAATAAAACATGTGGAGCTGGAGATCACTACTCAAAACAGGTGCTGGAATTTTATAAGGAAAATAGGGTCAATTTCGTACCCAGGGAGCATGATATTCCAAACATCCCAGCGTTGATACTAATAAAAAAACATTAGGATATCATGAAGCAGGAATGACGCAAACATCCTAAGACACTTCACTTTTCTTCCCAAGCAACACAACTTGTATTAAAAAAGTTGAAAGTACTGTTGAATGACAAACGCAGCTTATTACGTATAATACTTTATTTCATACTTTAATATTACGCAAAAAGCACAAAAAGTGAAGCCTTATAAAACTTAAAATTGAAAAAAAAATTATCCTCATACAAAAAATATAACATCACCAAGCGTGGGATTTGAACAATAGTCCTTGGCGTGAGAGATTCGTAGCTTCTTCTGCTAAGCCAACTTAGATTGTTGCAAAATAACCTCTGAGTATCTATGATATGCTTCCGTTGCCAGTGCACTATGGTCCAGATCACGAATTTACGAGGAAACATGCTCCCAGCGCCTAAACTTGAAACTTTACTGCAAACTGATGTTCTACAACATGGTTTGTATCACTAAGGCTCATTTTTTTATATTAATTAAAATTAGGGTGATCCCCATTTTCACAGATGTACAAAAACTAACTTTTTTATTTGCAGAAATAGACGTTTACCTTCTTAGGCAAAGTTGTAGCGCAGAAAATTCCATGGATTTTTCATATATAAATTTTTTTAGCTTAAAAATTTACCGATTAAGAGCAATTTTCCCTCATCAACTTAGGGTGTACCATAAAAAATGTTTTTTTGCTCTAACTTTTTTATTTCAATTACCACCGTACAGTTGTATTCAAACAAGTTTTAGAACTTCCAAAGACGCCTACTTTGGTATACAAGCTTTGCCGCTAGCTTCAACAAGTCAATAGCTATTGAAGTTTTTCTAAAAATAATACGCCTTTTTAAAATGCTGATTTTTATGATTGGGGCAAACACGAAAAAAATTAAAGACGTCATTTGAAAGAGCATATTGTTAAACATATGTGAAAACTAGAGATATGTTATTTCTGTATCGTGAGAAAATTACATTTGAATCTGGGATGGTTTTAGAAGAAAAACTTCAATAACTATTGATTGGTTTAAGTTAGCGGCAAAGGAAATATATTAAAATACGCGCCTTTATAAGTTCTACAACGCGTCAAAACAAAATTTTACGATGGAAATTGAAATAAAAAAGTTAGGGCAAAAAAAAACATTTTTTATGGTACACCCTAAGTTGATGAGGGAAAAGTTGCTCTAAATCGGTCAATCAAATCTCTAATGGACCATAGTGCAGTGAAACCATAATCTTGCACATCAAATTCATCGTAATGAGAAAAAAGAACACGTTTTGCAAAACAAGGTTAGGGTTATGTAATTTCAACAGTATATAGAACTGCCCATAAAATCTTGTCCTGTTTATGTATTATAAATGTATGGAACAATGTTTTTGAGAACAATAAAAAAGTATAAACACTTGCGCAGTGAACAAACTATTTTTAGCTCGACCGTTTTTCAAAGTGATGTATAGAATACGAGATACAAACCACTCCAAACTTAATATGTTTTGCAATACGTTTATAATACATTTACAATACAATCAATCATAAATCTTCTGAAAAGATGTTTTGTGTGTTACTTGGCTTTTAAATACTTTTAAAAAAATACTTTCACGACCGTATCATTAAAAAAAATATCCTTTGACAGATAGGCCTATCCCGTCTGCGACTTAGAGACTTATTCAGTGTCGAGTGCACAACTTGAAGAAGACATCGCAGTAGCCCTAGTATTTATAGTATATTGTTGTGTACCTAAATGTGTGTGGTGTTTGTATTCGTCATACCAACGAGATGTGAACTTGAATGTTTACGAAAGTTCGTAGTTTTGGTGTCTTAAAATTATAAGTTATAAGAATACAGTGAACATGCCAAAATTTGGCGAAGGTGTTTTATTTGATACTTTAAATTCAAGACAACTGATTGGAAGACGGATTTTTAGCAAATCACTTTGTGTGTTGCAATTTAAGCGTGGAATCATTTGATAGACAATCAAGAATCGAATAAGGAGCATACTAGTTATCGATGATGCAAGCGATTCGCTATTCTAATTTAATAGCTTTCTTGTAAAACTGTGTATTTTAAAACATATTAAATACCCTAAACCAAAAGTGGAAGTGTCACTATTATTGCCTATTAAGCGCCAAAAGCACGTTTAATGGCCACACGACGCTAAATAGATACGCTTAATCACTCATAAGCTTTCCATCTTATTGGACAACGCCAAAGCAGCAGCCACTACAAAACACCCGCTACGGCCGTCACAAACATACATACATCGTAACGGGCTGAATGTACAAATATGGGTTCCGCCCTGTTCATTTGCGTACAATTTTCGACATCGCCGGTTCACCACGCCGTCGACGTTATTGCCTGCCGGAATCCAATGCCGGATGTTGATGTTTTCTTTTGTTGCTTTACGACTGCAAGCCGCGCCAAAACAATCAAGTTCTCTGGAGAATTCGCATACATGCGGGTTCGTTGTTTTTTTAGCTGCCTCCATTTGCCCATAATTAAACAGAAACATTATTCGTTCTGCATGGAACGCCCTGGAACATTTTTTTTTCTTTTCTAACAGGCAACGTGCGCTGATGCCATGATAAAGTCTCAATTACATCAATGCAAGTCGTTCATTCCAATCGTCGCAGTTACTTTGCCAAAAGAGGAGATACTTGTGATTATTTATGTAATTTATTTACTAATCAAACAGGGCATATATTAGTATTTTGGCTTTGTCATTTATTTAGTTATTTCCAAGACCATTTCTTTGTCTTAAAACCCTTTCAGGTTGATTGTGTAAACACTCGGTTTCCTACTGTAGTCCAATTTACAACTACAAATACAATATAGAGAAGGATTGATTGATTGAACAAAAGAAGAAGATAAGGCAAAGACACGTGTACATAGTAAGTTACACCGTTTATGAATTCCAGTGTACAATACTAATCGTATCGCTTGACATCATTTACTTTCATCAGAACCACTGTGTGCACAACCAGCTGTTTGCATTTGTTTTTATCGGTGGTGCAGCGGTGGTGGTCAATGACATTCTTCGAGCCATCGATGCTTTACCGTTAGCAATGACAGTTTCTACCCTGATATACATATGTTTATATAGATAACATTACTGCGGAAATGATATTCCCACTAAATCAATTACAAACATTCAATGGATTCCCGTTTTAAAATTAAATTTGCTGTTCAAGCTAGTTACCTGAGCAAAAAAATCAAACCAATAACCTGTTATTGGAGATGTGGTTTGTTTGTTCTGTGATAAAATTATTTTATAAAAGATTTAAAAAAACAACAAATGATTGTATGAATAAATGAATATGAATTGTTAATTGAACATCAGCTTTAAAATAATGATACAATTAATATGGATTCAATAGGTTTTGCGTGCATCGTATATCACCGTTATGTATTCATTTTGATTAGGGTATGCCTTATATCGGCCTCAGGAACTGTTCCGATACTAATAACATTTCCACTTACTCAGAGTAAACAAGACGACACAATCAGCTGTGCGTCTGCTAGGGATTACACGAGCAATGCTAAGTCAGTGCATTTTGAGAGGATATTATATTGAAACAACGGTCACGTCTCGGCAATTATAACTTAATATTCCGACGGCATGCGGGTAATTGTGCTTGCTGCCTTAAGTACCTACTACTGTTAGGGGAAACGCGTAGTAGATTCTAACGAACTTTGCCGCCGTTGTCGTCATTTCTTTGTTGATACCAACAATTACTTTGCGGTTGCGCCAAACCGTTCTTTGTTTTGCGACTGATGATCATTAGACCAATGCGATGTGGTGTGACAACGGTTTTTACTGGTTTTTAAGTAGTTGCATTCTGTTTGGGAACACATTCTAACCCTTAAATTCATACTATAGCCATTTGGCAACATACCTGTTTGTACAGCATGACTTAGGGAACAATTAGGGTAATCGCTTCAATAGTTGCTAGTCCGTTAGCACTGCTAATTTACCGCGACTATTTGAGCATTTATCAAAAACTTCTATCCATTATTCTGACATATCGCATGCATTTTTTTAGAACAAAATGTAGGTATTGAATAGTTTAATAAGTTTAAAACGCTGTAACGTGTTTGGGATTGCATATTCAGTTTTTATCAAATTCGAAATACTAATGTCGTTTTCGGTTTTGAACCAGGGTCAGATCTGACACTGACACGCAATTACCGATCTAAAACGGATCCAGAGTCGGGTCAGTATGATGGTATTAGTGCAAAACATAAACATAAACATTTTGTTTTGACAGTTCATGTGTGTGTGTATTGGTGAATCCAAGTTGGACCTCCCTGCCCTTCGGTATGGGCGCGTTCTGTCGAGTTGGTCGCGGCAGATTTCATGTGTGAATGGGCTGCCCCATCAACGTTCAAAAGTGTCTGAACCAAATGGACAGCTTGTAATGATCACTTGAAGATGTGATGGGGGATCATTGCCCTGATATTCCAAAATATAGCACGTTGTTATATGTTTCTTATCTTCTAGAACTAAACATGATGGAATTGAGTAAACGAGTACTCATCGGGAATGATCTCTCATAAGCATCCGTCGAACCATTCTGAACGGCCGTTGTGAGAATATCACCATGAAAATCCCACATGCGCATAACGTGTTACCAATCACTAAAGCCTTTTATTTTTGTTCTCTTCCCTATCCTATGACCACGAGTAATACCAAACATCCTAAAGTCAACTCTTCAAAAGACAGGGGTCGACCCACGGAAACACATACCCACAGACACACCAAGACCACACAAAGCAATAAGCAAATAACGGTATAAACCCTAAACAATTTTACTTTCATCCAAATTTTCTAACACAAAGTAAGCAATCACAAAATATACAAAATATCAACGACCTAATATATAATGGGGAAAGGGAGGGACCATCAGGGCACCCAAGTGAATCGATTTGGATAGGGAGCATCGGACTGCCTCCTCCCTGTTGTTAACATTTCGCGGAACGAGGGCAGGTTTATCGAGGGCTCAATTCTAATGCTGTGGGTGTGAAATTGCTTTTGGAAGGAGATTCTCTTCCCTATATTCGCGGGCCAACCCAAACGGTTTTGGCCTTTCATACAGGAGCTTGATGATCACAAAGAACAATAGAATCCTGATCAAATCGTTTTTCAGATTATTCCACTGCTATGGAAAGTTACCTTGCTACAATAGATGGTAGTATCTCATCATCATTGGTGAATCCAGGTTGGATCTCGAAAAAACTTGTAGGGTCGGTTCCAGAGCGGATCAAGATCCAATCCCAATTGAATAAAAAAACGTGTTTACAGCTGTTAGAGCGAACCCAGTTCCACTGGTAATAACCGAAAACGACATATGGATTGAGTTATCTAATGTCTTTTTCAGCTATTGCCAGTGCAGAACTGGGTTCGCGCTAGGTCCAACTTAACAGCTGTCAAAACGTTTTTTTATTCAATAGGATCGGATCTGGATCCGGTCTGGATTTTTAGATCCGAAACATGGTATGCGGCATATCAAACTTTATGATTTAACAAAACTAGGTAGAAGGAGATGTTCGCTCATCACCATGAGGCACCAAGAGTGAACAACAATGTTTTTGGCTAGAATGAAAGATATGAAGAGAAAGTTTTTGATAGTTCCGCTAGTGTGCGGCAGGCTTGGAAATATAATAGATGTTTTAGGAAAATTTAGCGAAAAGGGCATGTGTACAGTGGTACTCGAGCCAACGACATTTTTGCCTGTTGAAGTGGCCGACTTAGTCCGTGCTTCGACCTACCCCGCAGTGGTATGTTAGGCAAAAATGTCGTTGGTTCGAGTACCACTGTACACATGCCCTTTTCGCTCAATTTTCCTAAAACATCTATTATATTTCCAAGCCTGCCGCACACTAGCGGAACTATCAAAACTTTCTCTTCATATCTTCAATTCTAGCCAAAAACATTGTTGTTCACTCTTGGTGCCTCATGGTGATGAGCGAACATCTCCTTCTACATCATAATCGTTACTCCTCGCACGGAGAATATGAAAATTTCCAAATCGTCTAAATTTTACTTCAATTTTAGAATGTAGAACTACTTTTCGACACATTCCTTAGTTAAATTCAAGATATTTATAGTATAAGTACTATCCTATTTTTAGAATGCTATGATTTAGAAGTATCTGTCCTATTTTTCGGACGCTGGAACAATATGAGTTGAGAGCCCATTTAAGATTCGCTTTCAGGATAATTTGGAAACCTGGGGTTGAATAGGCAGGTGGAATGAAGGTAGCAGTATTTCAGTTTCCTCACTTTTCCTTGTGTTGTTCAATCATTACTTACGGAATAAAATTGCTGTTACCTCGGGCAAGTGGAGAGGAATCCAAGAGTTAATAAAAGAGCCGCTTTGGCAGCTGAGCATTTCCGCACCCAACGAAGGGCCGGAGCTTTATAATTTGAAATGACAATTGACATCATATTCCACTAGAACACGGCAAATCTCTGATACATAATAAATTAATGAAAGTCGACCGATAGATTTTTTCATTCAGTTTTCATCATTTCTATGTTTTAACTCAAGGTTATAAGTTTGAAAAAATAAATAAAAACAAAGAAGGTGACTTTTAGGTATTCCAAATTTCATGATTTTTTTCTCACGAAATGAAATGTGTTTTTTCTCAGTATCTTTTATTTACACGCTCTATTTTTATCAACCGAAACTTGAGTAACATCTACTTAAATCTGTCATAAGTATGGCTACTCAGAAGTGCGTAAAGATAGTGACGAGTAACACGCTGACAATTAGTAAATATCAGTTGGATTCAAGTCGATTTTGACCGTTAGTTCCCTTGCCTCTTACGTACACATTCAAATAATGGAGATATGAGAGGCACCATCAGGGCACCCGATTGAAGCGAATTGGAACGGTAAAGTGGGAACGCCAACTCTCTGTTGCTAACAGTTTGTGGATAAAAGGAGAGCGCTTGTTGTTTCTTGTCTCTTCTGATTTTGACTAATTGTTCAATCTTGTCGATGAATTTAGTTGTAACAGCCTCAACGATTTTTCAATTGACGCCTTGTTCTTCCAGAATTGTTTATTTATCTACTATTTCATCCAGGGTCAACCAACGTGTCAGAGTCTAATAGTTATATTTTAATAGGGTATCATTAAAGCTTAAACTAGCCAATGGAATGATGTGACAACCGGAGCTTAGAAAGAAATGAACAGTATCATTTTCTTTATCCTGCTGATTCGATTGTGGTGCTATGTATTCTACTCTATGAATCTTTTCTAAGAAGTGAGAGTAACACACCCTCCATAACAAACCATCCTATAGATATTGTAAACTGGGTTATTCGATTTGTTGAGATCGTATCGTAAGGAGTCTTTTATGTTCCCGCGGATTGTTTGCTCTAAATTTAGTGTTCTACATGCACTTCCACAGTTATTTAAGAGCTTTCGATGCCAGGTACCATTTTTGAATTATTATGAAACCCAGTCACCTCCAGCATGGTGTTGCTGTCTAGCCGCGCTTTTACCGACTGAGCTAAGGGAGGACACAGGTCCGCTGTCCGTATTTGGCTTTTTCTGCAGCATTGCTGTGAATTCAGAGAGATAATTCAAATTGATCTTGCTATTAAGTGGAGCTGAATACAAGACAACGTCTTCGAAGGGAGAGTGTCTACCTTACATGCATAGACACTTTCATTTATTTGAACAGCCTCAATGAACAAACTTAACATAGCCATGTTTTCATTTTATATATACATCAGTTATCTTAAAAACAATGTTAGAAGGAGGAAAAAGGATTGATTGCAATATAAATTGTATATCAGTGATCTTAAAAATATTAAATTCTGCCCAGCAAAAAATCTGCCTCTTATTGCATAACCACATAAATTATTAAAGAACCATGCGAGCAATTAACAGAGTAAATTCATTATTCAAGATGAATCGAGGAGCCAAGTTTGGTGAAATATTCTTTAGCGGCAAAATTGACATGTTGGGCACAATCTTCATATTCCAGATTTGTCGGCTTAAAACTCTGGGGATCAGTATTATTACCATAAAACCCAAAATCAAATCCTCTTGTACTTCCTCTGAATAAAAACCATACTCAAAGAACTTCATCTCGCTTTTCATAAGCAAGGCTCCTACTTATACACAATCACGTCACTATTCGATGTAAGTTCTTTATCAACACAAAAAAAAATGCTACCATACTCACCTTAATTCGCAATCATATACATCTACAAATCTACAAATTATCATCCATTAACCGAGATTTTTTTGTTTGCTTACATGAGAAGCATTCGACGCCATATGGTACTGGTTTGAGCTACACGACCGGTCAGCCTACTATGCCACATAACCGAGCAGTTGTGGAGGAGAAGAATGCAAGAAGATGTAATTCGGCTCGTTGGCTCAGTATACAACATTATCGAAAACTTTGTAACGATTTCGTTTCGCATAGGGTAGTGGAGTCAGTTTTGGTCTTTGTGTCAATGATGTGTATTAGTGGAAAAATAATTTATTATAAGAATGACACATCGCTACGGACACTCCGAAATTAGACAATATTTTGAGATTTTAGACCTACGAGTATATTTGATTAAATTTATTAATTTTTAAGATGTAGTATAAGAGATAATTTACTAGACTAAAGAAGCACAGTTTAATCCTTAGGATCGATCAGTAGGTTGTCAGAGCAGGTGTGTAACTAACTAAATAAGAAGATGGATTCGAGGAACATGTTAACCGGATGTTAATTTAGTCCACAGGGGATGTTAAAAGTGAAGCATTTCGGGTTCACCGGACATAGCCGATCCGGCATTTACAATATTTTCTCCCTTCTAGATCCTGGTTCCGGCCGCCCGACAATGGTGCACGACCGTGAACACATCAGAAGCAGAAGAGAAAGATCACGGATGGCCTCATCGTTCCACGCCTTTGTCCAAGAGGTTGGTGGAACGGCGAAAAAGAACCTGGACAGAGAGATGGACATTGTTTTGCGGAAGTGTCAGTGGAAGCTGGTCGTGTCTGAGCTACAACAATCGCCCAGAAGGTTGTTTTGTGGCTGACGATCAGTGAGAAAAGAATGTCCAAGCTGCTGTTCTTTCCTTCGGGATTGCACCTTCATCAAGAAGTATCACGCAAAAGATGTGGTGTTTCGGTTGGACTTGGCCCATTATGCCAAAAGACCACTAGAGAAAAATGGAAGCATTTTTGTAGAAGCCTTGATAAGCGTAGGATTTAAGGAAAATTTGTTCCATTGAATTATCTTTTGCAGTTTTTTTTTATTGCCATCCGTAATTCGTCCATTTTTTTTAATGTATACGTTATTATTTCGTATTAACAACTAAAATTATTATTAGATGTAACTTGGCTTTTTATCCAGTATGTGTAGGTCATTTATAAATTAGATGTATGTTTCATTATTAATCTCATTCAAATCTCTATCTATACACACTTATTTTGTTTTCGAGCAGGTTGAACATAAGGCCTTGAGATATGTATTCCAAAGGATATGTTTTAAGCAATAAAACAACACCCTTTAACTTCGATTGATTCAAGCAAAGCAAATATTACCTCTCCGCAGGCACGTCTTCGTTCACACTTTCCAAGCCAATCCAACAAAGCGAGCAGGAAAAATATCTAGGATGAAAATTTGTCGCATAAAATGTCACGGTCATCGTTATATCACTTCGAACACCAGTTTATCCCCGTACTTCCGCCGCGTCCCCCTTCTTCGATCCTTTTGTGCTATTGTCTATGAGAAAATCAAACAAGCATATATATAACCACGTAATAGTAACGTTGTCACGAAAATACAACACGAGCCGCTAAGAGCCCAGACTGCCAAATGAGCACACTTTGCAAAGGATAAAACAACATGATTTTCCCGGCACCACCATGACCACGTTGCGCGATAGGGGTGGAGGTTGTGTGTATCTTCCGCGTTTGTTTATTGTTCAGCTTGTACGTGAAAATCCAGGCCACCAGTTCAGTTGGGCAGCTTCATTGCCACCACGTTCAGATGGGTAGGCAGATTCTCAGGGGAAAATTAATGTGTGAACTGTTTTATGAGCTTTCCGGCAATAAATGGCTGATTTCGGAGAGCACCAGCGGGCTGGGCTGGAAAGGGTGAATAAACTATGTAACGGAGAAGATGCCTAATTAGATTTTCTTTTCTTTTGAAAGTGATCGATTCATATGTATACTAATCATATTGATTCGATTTACTTTTTTAACATTCTTTAAATCTAAATGTCAACTTGAACATGAAAATGATTGACCGTCCATGGACGCTACTCCGTTATTGCCAGATCAGCTGGATTTACACCAAGAACCAACAGATGGTGTTTGGGACTAACATACATCCTCAATGTGTAATAACTGGTGACCCATTATCTTCAAATCTAAATGCCAACTTAGCTAATAAATAACTGTCAAAAGCTTCGAAAGTGATGAGCATTTCCAAACTACGATGGACTTCTAACTGCAGATGAACGGGAAATTTGGCATAGAATTCGCGTAAAATCCTCGCCGTTCTCATACTAACATAAGTTTCGCTTTCGTTCAACTTTTATTTGCTGAAGACAGTGAATTTCAATGTTGGAATCAGACATATCTATATTGCTATCTTGTGAGGAAATCTTGAATCAATATGATCATCTCCAGCCCTTGCTCATTCCAATAATATTCCTGAAAGTACCCTGATTCTACAATTTGAAAATCATAAGAGTATCACGAAGCAATAAGGAACTCTGCATCGATCCTTACTAACCGGGTTGAGGGCTGTTGACAAGTGGGCTAGAATTCAGCAATAAAAACAAACACCTTCTACGTTAACCCCAACGTCCGCTGATAATCCAGCAAAAAACATTGGTACATGTACCGAAGACGACAAGATTGGAAATTATCGCTATAACCATCAACCGAACTCTCATGAATCAAGCATCATCGAGTGGGCATCGCAATTCATTGCTGCGTATCGGTTCAGCAATTATCACGTCTACGACGTCGGTCTTGTCAGTAGTGCAAAAGAATCGGTCATTTACACACTCGTTCCCGTCACCAACCGTAAGGTTCGATTTGCCTTTGGAGCATACGTCACCAAGCTGAAGTTGGTACATTACTATTAGATCTTCTGACACTACAATCTGTAACTCGTGTTACCATTCGACTGATGGCGAAGGACCATGGAAATATTGACCTTTCTATAGAACAATGAGCTTCTAGTAGGTTTATGGAGATTGTTGGCGTACAACTGCCAAATATCGCGGTTTCCATTTGCTAGTCGAAGGTGGAATAAAGTCAAGCCACGTATTATATGAGACGTTAAACGACAGGTGAAGACAGGAGATTGCCCGGTCATTGTGCGTCTCATTGCGCATGAATTACTAGCAACTCGGTTCAATCATGCTATAATTGTCTACACTGACGGATATAAATCTTACAATGGGTTGTGGAACTAGTACGCCTCCCCGCGGTGCACCTGTGAAATGGTAAGCTCCCCGCAATGGCAAAATGAACTGCAACGGAGGAAAAGCCATGCGGCGCGGGATCCGGCAAGAAGTCGTAAGGTGTTGTGATATGGGGAACAGGGACGACCCTGGGATACTGCCGCACTCCCAGACGATTCAACCCCGGTCCTGGCCCTGGCTTTCTCGATCGGAGGCAGGACCATACGACGCGAGATTCAGCACGTATCGTAAGTGGCCGGGTAGGGAGATTACGGACGATGTGGATGGACCACCAGACGTCCCGAACTCTGCTTGGATCCAGAAGCATCTCGATAGAATCTGCGTCATACTAAAGACCTATGTAGTTAGACGTAGTGGGTGCGTAAAGGACACTAGTCCCGTCCCTGAAGTAATACCGAAAGGGAGTTCCGGGGAGGGCCGGGGCTCGAGGCACGGGTGGGTTTTTAGTGGGTCAAGGAGTTGGAGCCCTCATCTCCACACCCTGAGTTCTTCAGGAGTCTGTTAGCAGATTTTCCAGATAAGGAGCAGGCGTGTTCAGTGGTAACCTTCGCTGAGTCCCTGATCATGTAGGCATTCGTGGCAACCAAGAAGGAGATCATCTCACAGCTGATGCTTGGAATAGTTCACCACTTGACGTCTTTATCCCCAGGAAAGATGCTGCGAAAGCAATAAACCTAGCTATCCATCAGCAGTGGAAAGAACGTTGGGCGAGAGACGTGAAACTGAGGGAAGTGAAGGCTGAGATAAGAAAATGGTCCGACCAGGAGAATTCTTCTGAGCAGCGAGTACTCACTTGCCTAGGCAAAGGCCATACAAGGCTTGGGCATGAATTTCTATTGAAGAAATCAGCTCCCTCAGTACGCGATTGTTGCGGGACAGTCGTGGATGTCCGCCACGTAATCTTGCACCGCAGAAAGTCCGAAGCAGCTAGAACGAAATACGAAATCGATCCGACCAATCTGCATGCGGCGTTATGTAACGACGATGACAACGAAAAGCGATTACTGAAGATCTTGCATGAATCCAATGTGTATCGAAGCCTGTGAGTAGGAGAAAGTTCAGAAAACTGAGAAGCGGATGAGAAAAGCAGTAACAGAAATTGTCGGACGTGAAACAGCCGCTGATGCAGATGTTGTGAGAAAGCAGGAAAATCAAATAAAGACAAAGAAATGAAAGCGAAGATTACGAAGACGAAGAGAATAAGCAAAAAACGGCGAAAAAGAGCAAACATGAATGAAAAAAGAAAAAGCGAAAGTGTATTAGAGAAGATTATTACGAGGATACAGATGAAACTAGGCAGAAAGTAACAACTAGGAGATCCAGGAGTCCAGTAAAAGTGAAGCGTACAAACTCAAATTGTTTTACAGAAATATGTAAAATTTTACCGAATTCTCAACAGCTGAACGTTCGGTAATCCGGGAAATTTTTTACAGATAACTGTAAAATATCACCGAAATCCGTTACATCGAATTACCAAACGTTCAGCTGTTGAGAATTCGGTAAAACTTTACAGATTTCTGTAAACAAATCTAAGTGTGTAAAAAAGCACAAAAACAAACTGAATACATTTCAAGAAGCGAATGAAAATAGGACAAAAATGAAAATGTTATACGGAAACAGAAGTGAAGCAAGATGACGAAGAATTAAAAGTAAGCATTCAAAAGTTGGAAAGAAGAAGATAATACAGTGAAAACGAATAAGAGGGAAATTCAACATCATTTATTAAGAAAATAAGAAGAGCAGAAGAAGAGAAGCGATAGAAGAAAAACGGAAGCAGATTAGCGGAAGAAGAGAAAAGGAACATTAAAATCGGAAAAACTGATGCGAAATTTGTCACACTCAACTTTCAAAGTTTTAAGGTTCAAAAATACACATTTTCCGAGACTTTAAAAAATTATTTTAAATTTAAAGCTTTTCATATCTCATAAAGTTGTATGATGTAATACAAAAGAAACAGCTTTGCAGGGATATTAAATTAATCATATTAAATTTATCAAATAAATTTATAATAAATACTTAACAACGGTACGTAAGTTTGCACGACTTTCCCCCATGAAACCAATCTTGTTTAGACGAACTTCATTTAGCGTTGTGTTTTAGGTAATTAATAGTTGTTAAGTTTTCTAACTAATTTGCTCGCAATGACGTGAAAAAATACTCCACTAAACAAATGTGCTTCTTAAAAAGCAAACACAAAATTATTGCAACACCACTGTTACTAATTTCCCACTGGACAGAAATTAACCATTTTTTTTTCTTTGAAGCGTATAGCTTGCATTCTGTGAATAACCTAGTTATAGGGTTTGTTGCATCCAAGATGGAAGTGGGTCAAGTGGAGACGCGCGAAAATAAAACTGTATGCTCACATGGAAAATCCGGGGCTTTCCCATCTTGCTCCCAAATGCTGCAAATCTGTAAGTCAAACGTCTCAGGTGTACTAGACCAAGTCTCCCCCGGTTGGTGCTGAACCGATTAGTTTGGACCTCAATAGAAGCATAAAGTTGCCAGAAGGCATGAAATGCATCTACGGACTCTTATTTTCCCTTTTACCCGCCATCTCGTAATCATAATTTTAAATGGATTAGCACAAATTGTTCGTTAGAAGCTTCTATTTGATTGATGCAGATATTAGTTACAGTAGCAAAATATTTTGTAGGATTTTGTTGTAAAAAATTAAAATTTGCAAAAACAAAAGAATTTGCTTCGAACATCGGCAGTGAACGGTTGCGTCTATGCTTTATTGCGAACTATTTAGTTATCGGGCATGGGCCCCAAGAGCATCCTTTCTGTTGTTATAAATCGGTTTAAATCAAAAACCGGTACTAACGGGTGGCAACTAAACTTTTGAAATTTTTGAGAGGTCCCTACGCTCAACAAAAAACGAACTCTTAGATAAATGAGAGTGTGTATGTGTTAGCTTTCTCTCTCTCTCTCCTTTAGCTAGTATTTTTTGTTTTGTTTATGCTTGCTCAGTTTTGCTCAAAACGCCG
The DNA here is from genome assembly GCA_034211315.2 of Aedes japonicus. Lineage (NCBI taxonomy): Eukaryota > Metazoa > Arthropoda > Insecta > Diptera > Culicidae > Aedes > Aedes japonicus. Next base: position 434,371 of record JASCZW010000514.1, on the reverse strand, counting down.
TCGAAACAAGAAGCATTACGCAAGCGAATTGTACAGTTCTACGAACTGCACAGAAATCTCGGGGAACAAGTATACGGTACAACATTTTATAGGCGAAAATGTTGCGGCTTAGACTGTTATCCTATGACAATATCCTATGATCTCCAACAAGTACAAGCAAGGTAGTGGAATACCAGCCAAAACTATGGACGCAAGGGACTTCGTTCTTTTTCTAGTGCCTTCAATAACAAGGATTCACTAAGCCAACGGGCCGCAAAAAGATTTCGAGGCTGAAATTCCAATACCACTGGTTGTTAAAATTTAGTGCGGAAAATGTTTTGTTTTGGACGACGAAAATTGCTTCCCTCTATCGAAAACGTAGATTCCCGGAAACGATAGGTACTAAAGGTTGTAAGGCATCAAATTGCACCACTTTTAAATGGCTGTAACTTTTTAGCCGTTGGGTATTTTCTATTTAAATTTTTGGTGGAATTCAATGTTCAATCGCAAGGATCATTGCTGGTTTTATCATGGTTTTATAGCATTCTTGAAGTCTAATTCATGCTCTTCAGAACCCTAATAAAACCAAAATTGTTACTTGGGATATGTGGGGAAATCCCCCCTTGCCTATCCTGCATGGGGTAGTATGACAAAGGGTTATGTGCCTGATCGGATAATACCGTTCAAATGCCCTCCGCTCGTTTTCAATCTTGTATTTTTCAATTTCAAAGCCTGCCGTTGAACTAAACGGAACTATCAATACACTTTCTCTTCATGTCTATGCGTTCTAGCAATAAAATTACTGTTCGCTCCTAGCGCTTCGCAGGGAGATGAGAAATTATCTGCTTCTGCAAACTTCATCATAAAATATAAGTTTGAACATAGGTTTGAACAGAAAGTGATGCTGTACACTGCAATTTACGAGAGAGGTATTTCTAAACCATGGTTGAAGCCCTCTAATTTGGCTATCAATTGAAGAAAATTTTGAAGAAAATGTTTTATTTCTACAAAAACACCATGCAGATGTGTTTTAGCCAGATAAAGCGTCATCGCATTATGTCAAAAAAACACAATCGTTCCTGAATACCCATTCAATCCCATTTGTACCCGAAAACCACAACCCGACATATCTGCCTCAGTGTCGCCCAATCGAAGATTTCATCGGGATTTTTAGCTCCGTGGTGAACAAAAATAACTGGAGAGTCACGAATTGGTAACAGTTGATTAGTCAAGAGATGCTTTCGCATATATGCCATAAAGGCCGTACAACGCTCCAGTTTCAGATCAAACGGCTTCGCCGAACAGCCATTCACGGACCGTCCTAAAATGTTCACTAATTTTTTTAACAATGAAAAATGTATTTTTAATTTCAATAAATCAGATCTTCTTAAAGTTATGCTTGTCTCCATTGTTTGACAGCATGAGAAAAAAAATCCAAAATTGTAGTTGCCACCCGTTACTATTCAAATATTTTACTAAACGCCAACTTTTCCAATCTGCATTTTTTACGCATTCAGTCCGGATCAATTTACATATATCCAAAGTGCAATGGCCGAAAGCATTCCTGCCTAAAGTTGAGGGCAAATAGTAGATCGGTTTTTGCACTGTGCATGATATTTTCTTCTAAGCTCTCGGACATAGTTGATACGTGCCATCAACAAGCGGTGAAGAGAGTGTGGAAAAGATCATAATGCAATTTGAAGTCTTGACTTGTTGTACTTATTTGGTTGCAAAGGTCTTCTTCAAGGTTGTTTACGATTATGTATTGACTCTACCCTGGCGAATGTTGAATCAGAGCTAAATTGTTCTTCATCAAATTTTATAGTTTTTATTTAAGAGCTTTCTATTCTGAGGCCATCGAAATGATTCCCAGCTCGTAAAATGCTCTCAAAAGAAACGATAATCGAACCCATCAACCCGGCGCGTTTACCAGCTCGGCTATTTAAGCCCCGTCTTCTGGTCGATTTGGTGTGGTTAGTTCTAGCCTTGAAACGGCTACAAAAGGGCGAGGAAGAAGTGTCATGGTGGAGCTGATGCTAAATGAAAAATGAATGTGCACGAGAATCTGGCCGACTTACGGACGACCACTTCATACATCATCATGCCTAACAACCTTCTCGTCTGTTTTGGCTGGTGCATCAAAAGCAGATGCCTTCGCTGGTTGGAACGCTGCTGGTCAGAACACACCCTTGCCGTATGCCATGAAACAGTTTGGCTTTTATCGATTACCGAGCCACGGTATCCGATTTAGACATGGTTCATCAATCGTTCTGGAAAGTGCTTCACTTTACAGCTTCAAGTCACGACATATTCCGAACGGTGGATTATATTGATATACCTATGCACACATATTCACATTCATGTATCGGAAGAAGGTCAGTTGCATACACGGAACGACCGTCCGTCGGAGGCAAATTTATAACTGAGCATTATTTTCCACAACATCCTCTGGGCCGCGAACATTGATGGAAGACCGAAATTCAATTTACCTAGTCAATACCACGTTACAGAATGAAGGATGGTAGAGGCGTTATTTCCGATTTTGGAAGATGAATTTTCATAGACAGGTACAAACATTAAATTTGATGCAATACTTATGAGTTACGATAGACAAGCAATGCAGTTTCGCGGTAACATTATGAAAATGAAATTCAAACCTGAATTGAAAATATTCAAAATATTCATTTTTCTAAATACTTTCTGCATTTGAATAATCAGTTGGTCCTCCAGCAGGCTCGATTACCTGGAAAATCCTTTTAGACATGGAAGTATGTCCAAGTTCTTTAAATTTCCATTTCAAAATCTTCTCACGCTTCCGAAACTGCCACTTTAAGCTCAGCAATACTGTTATATTGCTATTGTCGAACAACGATTCTCCAGATGTTTATCATTGGATTTAGATCCGGACTCCGGGCCGGCCACCATAGGAGCTCAATTTTTTGGTCGTTAAAACAGGATTTTGTATCCGAACTGGTGTTGAAATACTATTTTTTTTACGACGATATTTTACTTTAAACTGAACTAAGCAGCTGTTAAGAACCTCAATATAGTCCGTCGAGTTCATTTTACAAGATGTGAATGACAAATTAAGCTTTCCTGTAGCACAAAGTCCAAGCCAAACGATTAGAGATCCTCCTCCGAAATTACGTCTGGAGAAATAGTCTGGTTCCTTCCGTAGATCTCACCAATAGCCAGTAAATCTATCGGGACCATCTAGATTGAATTTCTTTTCATCGGCAGAGATCACCTAGAGTTGAAAAACGAACATTTAAACCATAAAAAAATAAAATTAACAAAATATAGTTGGATTCTGGATCTGGCAAAGACCGATCCAAAGTAAATTTGGACGCATTCAAGTGATCATAACTCAAAAATTAAACAATATACACGTCAAACAAAAGGGTATTTATTCGGCATTCAAAAGATATATAACAAGTTATTACATTCCACAGTTTCGAACGAACTTTACTTGTGATCGATGCCATTATGATCTGCACAGTCGCTCTTGACACTGTACCGGCGAACTTATTCCACTTTAAACGCATTTGTTGTGCATTTGTCACTTCTTTACCGCATCCTCGAAGTTTTCGTTGACTATTGCCCAATATTTTTCGATCGTTCTGAACTCAGGGCAATTCGGAGGATTAATCTCTTTGGCGACGAGATTAACATTGTTTGCAGCATACCATGCTAGTACCTCCTTAGAGTAGTGGCAGCTTGCTAGATCCGGCCAAAACATAACGTTGGTCTTGTGTATCTTTAATGTAAACCTTCGACGTCATTGTGTGAGATGTGATGAAAACCTTGGTTTTAAGGCCACAACTGCAGATTCCTTGCCAAATCATTAGTTTCCGAGCAAACTTATCAGCAAAAATAAATTATACCAGGAAGGGACATCCCCACGATCAGTTGCCAGGTAAAATTTGCATCCGGGGATTTATTTATAATTAATTTTGACATATGTTTCGTCATCCATTAAAGTACAGCCATAAAATATCGTCAAAACTCGTTCGTATAGTAATCGTGATCGCTTTTGGCCACTAAATTTTGTTTCAGGGAGCTTCAGGGACTCGGGTGTTTACTGGCATAAAAAGACTTCTCTTGAAAGGATGCTACGCACGGTGGAAAAGTTGGAATCGTATTTCTTTGCCAAATCACGTTGTCTTTCACGTACCTCAACACCTTTCTCCACGGCTCTTTGTCCCTAGTGCCACTTTTATGATCGATGCGCTGTGCTCTATCCACAAGCAGAGTATCCTTGTAACATTTGATTACAAGACACGTCGTTGACTTTGGGAATTTTAACACTTTTCCTATTTTTGAGACAGACCACGAAGGATTCTCTAGATGTTTGTGCACAATTAATTTTCTTTTCTCAAGTTCCATGATCCGTAATTTCGACATGCGCCGATCAATCGAGAAAAACTTTCCACATATATCTTCGTCAATGAAACATCAACAAATGCCTCTCAAACGTGTTTTGTTCCAACCACCAGGGACACGGTGGTGTATTAAACAGTGCGTCCAGATTTACTTTGAATTGAGCATTATTCATTTCTGTTTATGCACAGGGGTCAGATTTGGTGCCTTGTTAATTTTTGACCGAATAATGTCCGGACTGGTCTGCAAAGCCTTCCGAATTGTTTCTTTACACACTCGCAAACTGAAAGTAGACTTGTTTTAGAGAGTTATATGGTGCAATTTGAGTCCAATTTCACAATGCTTCGCTTATCCCTCGGTGACAGCTTCGATTTTTTTGGATCCTTCAAATAATTTCGCATGACTCTCCGATCGGCTGACTCTACGTCCAATTTCTCGAATTGAAACAACTTCCTGCTTATAAACTTCAATCATTCTCTTCTCTTTCTCACTCAAAACAGTTCCTTTCGGCATTTTTTAGCAGGATTTACTTCATAAAATTTTACAAACCAAGGCATATGCGCGACTATAGAAAATGGACGCTGAAATGAATGAAAACGCGTTCATTTGACAACTGTAGCAACAACACTATCATAAGTATGCAAAATATACGTTTCACTAATACAAACAGACACATATCGTTGAATCCATTGATTGAACCACGAACATCGCAAGGTGTGTAAAATAAGGAGTGCGGCTATAGAAACTAGTCATTAGCGTCAAAAATGAACATTAAAAGTCATTGGGCGTGCTCTCAAAATTCCAATAATGATCTGATTATCTAAGAGGTATGGGTACTAAGAATGGCATGTTCACAAGTTTTTTTTTTATATATGGTCATTTGCAGTACGTGGGCACCTGGAACCTTTTCCGGATATAACCTGAAGAGGACACATTTCAGAATTTCATTTGCTGGTGCCGTTCAACGGCTCTAAAAATGTATTTCTGGATGAACATGAATTTTCATCCAGAACTACAAAAACTTCATTCCATGGGACAGCAAAGGGGTTTGGACACTTCTGGATACTCTGGAATCAGTTCCAGTAGGGCCCCAATAATGGCAAATTCAGAACTTCATGTAGAGGTACCGGTCGATGGGCAAAAATGTATGGTTTTTTTTTTCCTTAAAACCATTGGACAAAAAAAATTATCATCCTTCTCAAATGTTGGCCTAGATAAATTTTCAAAAAATCAAAGTATTGTAAGTTGTCCACGTTAAAATTCGGACACCTAAATAGTAGCAGCAAAAAAATTACACATCATTCACTAAACCGGTTGCTTATTTAACAATAGACGCCAACTCATCCAGTGGTTGACTAGGTCTTTTCAAGCAACCTTGCATACTTACTTACTTTTCAAAAAATTATCTAGACTACCGTTTGAAAAGGACTTAGGTTTTTTGATCGATTTTTTTTAAATCAACATAACTCAAAAAGGAACAGACTTACAAAAAAGTGATATATAGGAAAAATTTATGAAAAAAATAGCAAAAATTGTAAAATCAATTCTTACACGCTAAAAAAATATTTTAAAATCTAAAGTAATATGACTTTTGAAAAAAATTGGACGATTTTTTTTTAATAAAGGCAATATAATTGTCTAACAGTTCGCCATACCTTGCAAGATGGGCACATTTAAGGAAAAAAAGTTTGTCTAACAACAGATTTTTCATGCCCAATTTTTACCGTGTATCGCGCCAACTCGTCTTATAATTTGGTCCTAAAACCCACACAGAAGCCAATTAAATTTTATTATAATGACAATTTGGATTTTTTAGGGACTTCGAATGTTTGAAAAATCAAGGCTATTTTTGGCCCGTATTTGGCCTCTTGTACCATTCTAGGACGGATTTCGCAAAGTGATAAGAGGCCAAATCAGGCCAAAACAGCGCTGGAGAGTCGTGGTTTCTGATAAATGGTAGCATCCGCGTTTGCAGACATTCTTTCTCGTACACATCCTTATTGATTGTGCCCGTAGATACAAACTTTTAGATTTTCGACCATAACTACATATGGGCCAAATCAAATATTTCTTCGGGAACTTGGCCACCTTCTTGGTCCGGAAATGCTCGGCAACGGCGTTTCTTTGCATTGCGGTATGTAAAGCCAGATCCGGAAGTTGTTTAAAGTCTTCGACTACGTATGTTTCGTCGTCCATTACGACACAAGAAAATGTTTGCAAAAAAGTTGCATGACTTTTTGCAGTGAAATTTTGCTTGTCATCACGGTTGGGCACCTTTTTCCCTTTATACGCCTTCAGTCTTTGCCTCTGCTTCACTTTTTATACGTATGATTTTGACTTCTCAACTTTGCGAGTCACGTTTCACCCAGAAAGAATGGGATTTTTTTCAATAATGGCTACCAGCATCTTGTCCATTTGTCGGGAGCATACTTTTCGATTTGTTCCACTTCCATCCTTCCGATCCACAGTCAAGCGCTGGTCAAATGATTTGCAATTACAAAACACGGTACTTTCGGTAGTTTTAGTTTCTTGGCAAGATAGCGTACCGATAAATTCGGATTTCTCTGCCGTTCGTAAAAAATGCGTTTGCGGACTCCCACTTGAATGAATGTAACAAGAATATAAACAAACTACGAAACAAGGTGGAGAGTTTCAGCTTTCATATATGCGAAACCTTTCAGCGATCCGTGAACAAATTGAAAATCTACATTGAAGTGACCGAAATTTAACGTGGACAGGCTTTAGTACAACGATGTCTGGACATACACATAGTTTCATTCCTTTATGAGATAGTGTTGCCAGGTCCATAGACTTTAAAAAATTAAAGCAAATAAAATTGTACCAGACGGTCTGAAACACCATGGTAGTTGCATAAGATGACTCAAATGCCTTTTTAATAATTTGAACTAAAACGTAATTTGTTTTCCCGCTTCGATACAGAGTAACGAAAACAAATGGTAAATGTTTTACGGAATCAAGTTGCACTACTTTTATATGGCTGTAACTTTTTACCCGTTGGGTATTTTCTATTGAAATTTTGGTTGGAATTAGATCAATGTGTATTTGTTTACGCTGTGTAAGTTTCACTGACAGATGTGCAATTGTTGCGAAGATGGAGTCGGAAGAACAGCAGCGGCGCAAAGAAATTTTGCGCACGAACCTCGAAAATCCGGATCTTTCTCATCGTACCATCAGTAGGAAGCTGGGAACGGTACATTCAACGGTTTCTCGTATTTTAAATCGGTACCACCAACGTTTGACCATCGATCGGAAAGAAAAAAGTGACAAAAAAGGATTTCCGCATAGTGTTAAGGATCACAAACGGGTAGTTCAAGCTTTCAAGAGGAATCCCAACAGTTCAGTTCAAGTGGCTAAGTAACTGAATCTAACTCAAACTTTCGTGCAAGATGCAAAAAAACGTGAAGACTACATACATACAAAGTCCAAAAGTCCTTATCGCGATGAACATCAGAATACGGTAGGTAAAACACGTGCACGGAAGCTGTACACCCAGATGTTGTTGTTGTTGTTGGACACATTGCCTCGTTATGGATGATTAGACGAATGTAAAAGCAGACTTTCGGCAGCTTTTGGGGCTCCAGTTTTTCACTGCTCATCATAAATTCGATGTCCCTGAGGACGTTAGAAAGCAGAAAATGTCAAAGTTTGCCAAAAAATATATGATTTGGCAAGCAATTTGCTCGTGTGGAAAGCGGAGCACCCCATTCGTGACAACTGGGACGGTCAATGGGCAGGTGTATCTAAAGGAGTGCCACCAAAAGCGTATACTTCCTTTTCTGAGGTCACACGATGGTCCTACGATTTTCTGGCCGGATTTAGCCTCGTGCCATTACTCGACAGAGGTTTTGGAGTGGTATAAGGCTAAGGAGGTAAATTTCGTGCCGCAGCATCTCAACCTCCCGAACGGCCCGGAACTGCGGCCAATTGAAAAGTACTGGGCCATCATGAAGCAGGTACTTCGGAAGCATCCTAAGGAAGTGAAATCGGAGGAAGTTATGAAGAAAAATGGATTGCCACGCAAAAAAAAAGAAGTTGGTCCAAATGTTGTATAGGACCCTATGAGTACTGTTAAGAAGAAGGTTCGTGCATTTTGATATGGAATTGAAATTGAATAAAACATATTCATAACATGTTTTATTTTACTACCTGAAAGTTTGAAGATGATTGATAGAACGAGCGAATGCCGAATGCTTGTGTGTATAGCAATTTGATTCCGTACACCCTTTACATTAAATCGAGGTATGCCTGTACTTTGAAAAAAATAAATGTTTACCCAATTATGTGAAAAGAGACATGGGTTGCAAATGTAAACAAACCAAGAATTTATTTTAACAACATTCCCATCTCTAATTTGCGAGGCCCTGAGAAATAAGATATGAAAAGACGGAAAAATCCGTGCACAGATACGTGAACTGCAGTCATGAATTCGAGAGCAAGCAAAAGTACACCGTGAACTAAATCACGTAATCGGGAACTAAATCACGTTTTTGGGTAAAAATCCTCATAACGTGAACTAGTGAACGGTTCGTTTTCATTTTTGGGAATGCTTTTGTTTCTCTGTATAAGATGTATAATGTTTGATGCGTCCATTGATTTTTAAGTCGTTAATTATGTTATTTAGTATTAGATTCACAAATTAACGTACCAACTGTTTCTTGACCTATAATTTCTGTTATAAGCTTCTGAGATCGTAAATCAATAATGTAATATAACCGAATTAAGGTTCCACTCATAGTTGCTGTATCCACAATTGATCATCATTTTCAGGTTTATGTTTCAGGGAGTATCAGCTGTTAACATGTCCATAAAAAATTATAAAGGGTGATACGGTCAAAATTTGGTCAAGGGAAAACGCGTGTAAATCGGTGAAATCGTTTATTTAAAAAATCAAATTAAATTTCTTTTTCAAGTTCAATTAGTATAAAATTCAGGAAAAATATTCAGTTAGACTTCCGCTTTTCCAAATCCGAATTGGCGGGCCTTACGCTTGACCCCTGCCATCAGATTTTGTACATCCACCTTGTCCACCTTCTTCGCCGCAGAAAGCCAGTTTGCCTTGAACTGCTGCTCGTCCTTAGCAGTTTTTTTGGTCTTCTTTAGGTTCCGCTTGACAATAGCCCAGTATTTCTCAATTGGGCGGAGCTCTGGCGTGTTGGGAGGGTTCTTGTCCTTGGCAACCACCTGCACGTTGTTGGCGGCGTACCACTCCTAGGCCTTTTTACCGTAATGGCAAGATGCCAAATCCGGCCAAAACAGTACGGAACAACCGTGTTTCTTCAGGAAAGGCAGCAGACGTTTATTCAAACACTCTTTCACGTAAATTTCTTGGTTGACAGTCCCGGAAGCTATGAAAATGCTGCTTTTCAAGCCACAGGTACAGATGGCTTGCCAAACCAGATATTTCTTTGCGAACTTTGACAGTTTCGTGTGCTTGAAAATATCTGCTACCTTTTCCCTTCCTTTTGCCGTATAAAACTCCTGTCCCGGAAGCTGCTTGTAGTCGGCTTTGACGTAGGTTTCGTCGTCCATTACCACGCAGTCAAACTTCGTCAGCATCGTCGTGTACAGCCTCCGGGATCGCGCTTTGGCCGTCGTATTTTGTTTATCATCGCGATTTGGAGTCACTACCTTCTTGTAAGTCGATAGTCCGGCTCGTTTTTTGGCTCGATGCACGGTTGTAGACGATACACCCAGCTTATTTGCGGCATCTCGGAAAGATAGGTTAGGGTTTCGCTTGAAACTACCGGCAACTCTCTTTGTCGTCTCAGCGGCTTCCGGTTTTCGATTTCCCCCCGATCCAGACTTCCTGGCTGTCGACAAACGTTCCCCAAACACTTTAATTACATTTGTAACGGTTGATTTGGCAACTTTTAGCGATTTTGCCAACTTTGCGTGCGAGTAGCTCGGATTTTCGCGATGCGCGAGCAAAATTTTGATACGCTGCTCTTCTTGCTTGGACGGCATTTTGACAACTGAAGAGTGAATTCCAAAATCAAAATAGAAGCAACATTCTACACACACACACCTTCAAAATGAGGGGTGTTCAGGTTTTTTAAATGCAAAATTGAAAGAAATACGTCAAGTTGATATTGACCAAATTTTGACCGTATCGCTCTTTACTGTTGTTAGTTTTAGGTAATTTTTAATGCATCAATACTATGAAAATACAAAAACACTAGTAGTCTGCATTACTAACGAAATACGATTATAATGTTTGGTGCGAAATTTCTTTGGAAAATTCCACAATGTAAACATTTTGGCGCTTTTCACATGTTTGACTAGAGGCCATAAACCTGCAAATTTAAAGTTTGTGATACAGTATCATGAAGAGGTAGATTGATACTTATATTATGTACCTGAAGCATATTAAATACGATCTATGGTAATAATAATATACCAAGTTGATTTGAAACGTAACAATTTGCGGTACTGTGAACTTGCTAAATTTGAACGTCAATTATGCAGGCGTACCTTCCACTTGAACTTACTTTAAGGGGGGACACTAAACAATACATGTACTCAATGTAGGCAAGAAGTATGTCCTTCATATTTCAATGATCTAAAACAACAGAAAGAAAAGGAAACAATTCCAGTTCGACAATAACCTAATAACATTCTTCCTATTGAAGCGCTGACAAATTGAGGCTCGTCTGGCAAACCTTACGATAAAAGAAAATTTACGCCCCACCATAAAATATGTCTCGCCATCGTCGCATATCGCAAAACTGTCCGGTAGAAATTCCTCAGGCTAAATAGTCGTATCGCTTCAGAAGCATAAAAATACACACCCAGTTCGACTATAGACCAAGACAGAGAAATGAATGAAATTATCGATTTATCCAATTGGCTGGCAGCCGACGTTCAAGGATAGCCTGAATCGTTTGCGACTTTGTAGGAAAACAAGTACATACATACATGATTACATGCACATAAAAGGCAAAAGGATTGTTAACGGGCTTCTAGTTTCAACAAGCACCAGCTGATTCCACTATTGTTTAAACTAAGATGACGTTTTTTTACCGCGGATGAACGATGATATTTTTATACCGCACAAAAAAAACGGAGGGGATATAACAAAAGGACACGACACTTTCGAGTAAATAGTTTATGAAGGATGACGGTAAATAGGTAGCGTCCGAATAATTGATGGTGATGCAGCATTTCCTGGTTTCACTTCGGGCCCGGTGCGGCCACCACAGCGACCGAGAAGGCCACCAGTGTAACAAATTCAATCATGATGTGAAGCTTTTGAATGGTAGTTGTTTGCACAAATTGACTGATGGTGGTGTTTATGGGGAGGGAATGGAAGACGCCTCTGATGTTTTCAGCAAGAAGCATTTCTAAGGTGGTTTTCTGTCTGAGTCCACAATAACTTTAAAATTTAACAAGGTATACAGAAGCATATCTTATTTAATGCTAGAATTTTTGTTTGTTTTGAATCAAATATTAAATTTAAGCATTTCCAGGATGAATCCCGATTCTTTTCTATATCTCCGGTTTTCTGACATAATTTTCTCGGTCTGAATAAACGAATACGACTAAATATTCCGACGAATATACGAATTTCGAAAGAGCGAAAAAAAAATTGCTTATTAAGACACAGATCTATTGTAGATGAATTTTAGTTTTTCATCGTAGTTGGAAATTCGTAGAAACGGAAAGATTTTTAAATAATGCCTGAACGAAGACTAAATATGCCAAATAAGCTGATACGTCAACAAATATACCATCATATTAAGATACCTCATAAGTTTTCTAGAGATGCTAACAGGAATGAATTCCTCCCTGAAACGTTGGTTTTGAAATCCTTAAATTATGTTGTTATTAATATGATGAATTAATTTCATGTAGAACATAGCTCTAAGGCATTCTAATGTATCCCAAACTAAATACATTGAGTTTTACAATTGTAACCGAACTCGCTAGTTCATGGAAAACGATCATATTTCTTGAGGTTCAATCAATACTTTTTGGCTAAGGTGTTCATTTTAGCCCCCACTAGAAATAGTTGACAATAGTTTTGAATGCGACCTGATAAAGCACAAAACCTGTGGCCGAAACGTTGGACACATAAAGTAGAGTCGTTTGATTTTAAGTTAAAGGGTGAGTCGAATAATATTGCGACACGTTTTAGCTTGCGTAACATTGATCTTACTTGCCATTAACTAGCCAAATTTTGCCTATTTTTTTCTTTCTATTGATTTGTTTACGCTCAGTTGTGCAGTTCGACGCTGGACTTGGTCAAAAATCTTGATGTTTCAAAAAGTTTCGTCTAGAGACGATCCAGATTGAAAACACACAAGGTTCAGAATTTCCTATTTTGGGGTGAAAGCCAGCAGAGTGTAAAACGTTTGCCCGGAAACTCTACCCGTAGCTGCTAGCGAAATACCGGTGCTGCGTCGTTGATGGTGAGACTTATATTATAGCGGATTTTCAGCAGTTGCCGACACAAGAATATTTCACGGGTAATGAAAAGTTTGCTGTGGATGACCGATTCGAGCAGAAGAAGCTGTCGAAATTCACTTCGAAGTAGCCCCGAAGTAGGCCAAATGCACTTATGAAATATGGAGTGAACAATTTGTGACCAAAAGCACCTTAAACGATGAGACTTATAATTGAGTGCCACCACAAACGACTTATGCCGAAAGAAACTGTCATGAGCTCAGTCCGACAGCAACCAATTAGGCCATGATGAAGCGCGATCTTCGGCAGACCAAAGGAGTGGCAAAACACGAAGAGGAAATGAAGTGCAAGCGGAAAAAACTAAAAATAATTACCGAAAACGATTGTACAGGCTCTGGAGGAGGGCGATCATGGCAAATGTTGTGTGTTTTAGTCAAACTCATCCTAAAATTTAACGGCCGGTTGCAAACTGAAATACATGGTTTCATTTCGATAGCTATAGCCGACTTATCAGTCAATCTAAAAGGGCGTAATAATTATCGACTCAACCTCTATATACACTATTGGGAGTATATGATGTTCAGGATCATCCCAGAACTTCAACGAATACAAGGTCTATAAGACACAGACGTACTAAACGAACAGACACTGTTGGTCAAAGCAACTATGGATCGAGTGATGTGTGTCGTCTCAGGGACACTCTCGAGTCCCTTCTATTTCGGAGAGGGTTACGGCCTTGGTTACGCCAAAGTAGCTAATGTAAGACACAAGTTGCACGATCTTCAGGAAGACCTACTTTTTGCTTCGCCGACGACGTTGATATCGTAGCACGTAATTTTAAAACGAGGACGGAAATGTACATCAGACTTGAGGTTGAAGCTAGTAGGATGGGGCTTGTGATTAATGCGTTGAAAACAAAATATATGAAGGGACCCTATGCCCAGGGGATCGAGAGATTTTTCTTAACGAAAAATTTCTAGACCAGACTGAGAATCGAACCCAGCCACCTCCAGCATGGCGTTGAACATCAGAAGACAATTATTAGACTGGTAGTCCTCTACGGCGACGAGACATTGTTAGTGGAGCACCAACCTTTGGTGTCTTTGAACGGAAGGTATGATCTACGGTGGAGTTTAGATGGAAGACGGAACGAGGAGAAGGCGAATGAACAACGAATTGCATCGTACACACCCCTAAAATCGGTCGACTACGATGGGCTGGGCATGCCGTAAGAATGTCGGACGACAGCGCTGATAACATGGTTATCGAAAAGAAACGACGAGTACAAGAAGAAGAGACGCGTAACGAGCAAGGTGGATCAACAGCGAGGCTGGCGAGGTACAGCCATGGACTGAATAGAATGGAGACACCATCTGTGTACAGCAGAAGTCACTCCGGCCTTAGCCTGATTGGTAAGTAAAATTACGAACTTTTAGTAATTTCTAAATACGATAAACATTGTTGTCGGTTTAAAGATCTTGGTTAAAGAAAAACGAGATAAACGAATATTCGAGACAATAAAAAGCTTTTTGTAGTTTTACTTAAGTATAAGACTCACAACAAATACGTAGCTCAGTGGTTAACCGTTCTGCTTCTTTCTATCACCACTATCGCCACTTGCCTCTTTCTATCACCATTAAATTTAAAATAAAAATCAGTCTACTACGCTTTCATTGATCGAATCACTTACCACAGTGCATCCATGATCTAAACATAAGCTGCCTCACTTACACAAAACTTTCCTTTCCTTGACGGTTGTAGGGACGCAGAGGTAAAGACGGTCTCTATTACAATAATGGTCAAACTAATCAACCCAGCCCCCTCCCCGAAGACCATGAGGACGTGGCCGGCGCCGGTACTGATATATAAATAGAATGAATTAGGGAACTTTGAAGATGTAAGGCTACTCCCAAGCTCCATCTATGTTGTTCACTGTGCAATTATATTAGTTCTGTTTAGTAACTGAGTAGCAACTACGAAACGCATGGTCTTTCAGAAGAAAAAAAATATATAAGACTCACAATAAAGATGTGCTTTTCACCAGTCTAGAGATCTTGACTAACTTTTGAAAAGAGCCCATGTGTTTTAGACATAAATTTTTCAAATAGCATTGCTCAAAATCCACCGGGTATATTGAAATTGCGTACAAGAACTTGTTGCATGTTGTAAAGTATCAATACATAAAATAAAGGGTGTTTAATAAGTTCGCATACACTTTTAAAGTGTGTTAAAAAAATTACAATACAAGATATTCTTTTCAAAGTCAGTTTTTATTGAACCAATGTTTATTGAGAATCTTTACGACATATTGGCTGGGAGCCCCCCCCCCTCCCCCCCTCCTTGTGCTGTATGTCGAGCTCGAGATGTTGCTCAAAAGTATCACACGCGGCACGCACCTGGTCAATCGGCATCTAGTCCCAGATCTAGGAAATGAGCTTCTTAATTGGTCCGTAGTGCTCACTTGGGTTTGCTCTGCTACGCCAGCATGTACGACCATACATAAAAGTCCAGGGAGCTGAGAGGCCACAAATTCTTATCGAGAAAATCAGTCAAATTCTCCCGACACCACGCTTGGACGATATTTACTGTGTGGGCCGGTCCGCGAGGTCCCGAAGTGCCGGGGCCACAACTTTCTCCAGAACCTCAATCTTATAGTACGCGGTGTTGATTTTTACGTTTTTCTCAATTAATAGCAGTGGGACCTTCTCACGCCTGTATACGGACCCCCAAACCATCACCGACGCGGCTCTCTGGAACCTCGGGATGATTATGTGGGACGGGGGGATGCTTGTAAACGTCGGCGCCCACCGCCGATCGTTTTGGACATTTTGCAGGTGTTGCAAGAAAGAGTTTCTCCTGACTTGCCTGCCGTGAAAGTATCAGTCTGGCTCTGTCCTGCCTTTCTTCAATGTAGCCTCCGTTACCCCGTGGACCTTGCGTTTATTGTATGGTTTGCATCCCAGGTCCTTCGTCATGATGGTGTGGGCAGTCCCGAACGACACATCCAGGTCAGCAGCGGTCTTACAGATCGAGCAGTTCATTGTTCGATGAAACCGCTCCTTCACCACCTCGATGGATGCTGGCGTCCTCGCCGAACGTGCCGCCCGCTTCTCGCACGATCTTTGGCGGAGCCCGTCTCCCTGTACCGACGAATGGTGGTATAGATGAAATTCCGCTTCACCCCGTGCCGTGGAATATCAATCGTCGGAATATGTCGCCGGGTCATTCATCTCTCGCTAACAACTTTACTACTATGTCGCGGTACACCTTCGTTCGTGGTAAACAAACAACAAATGACAGCAAGTCAACACCGTGCGCGTCGGTTAGCCTATATATGACCAATCCATTCATTTGAATCAAAGCAGTTTGCCCAATTTACCCAAAACTGTGCTTGTGCTGTGATTTACTGCCAATCATGAACAATTTTACCCAAAAACCAACGGTATAAGATACCAGCTTATGTTGCTCTTTCAACTTTCTCTACAATACCTATATGGTTAGAACTTGAACATGAGCATGATTGACCGCCCGAGGTTGCTACTTCGTTATTGCTAGGTCAGCTGTAATTACACAGAGTACCAACGGATCATGCTTGGTGCTAACATACATCCTTAATGTGTAAAATTTTGTGATCCCAAATTATGGCACTATCGGCCCTGTTCCCAACCAAATACAGGTCAAATAATGAAATGCAAGGAATTTGTGACGTAGTACTTGCTTTGTTGGAAGAGGATAACACTTCTACGAGAAATCACTGGGCTGTTGGATAAAAAGGTAGGCCTGCCAGCCTACCGTTTGGTAAACAGTATGGGTGCTGTTGGGTGTTTGATGGTGGTTTTTCATTAGAAGAACAAGGTATTTTTAAAAGCGTTTGAGAACCGCTTTTGACCAATTTAAATCAACAGAAAGGATGCTTTTGAGCCACTCACAAATCACTCTTTGGTGGTTTACTTAATCCTAGATATGATGGTACGGTGAGTATAGTGAATTAATCGTACCGGCCCACCAAAACCGCGGCTCCGTTATATATAATCGGAAAACTGCTTTATTGTTCTTTTTTCTGTGTACCCTCGATCGCTTGCCTCACCAAACAAAAGATAAAGGCCGTTCACACCAAAATCCGGACAAAGTATTTATCCCGTTTCTTCGTCAAATTACTACGAATTGGAATAAAACTTGTTATGTACATAACCAATACATCGACAAACGTAAATCACACACATTGTTTGCAAAAGCGCATTCTGTATTCAAAATGGCGCTGTCTAAACTAGCACGCAGGAAATCTATCTTGCACAAAGATTTGGAAAATCCCAATTCTACTGTTCGATTCATCACAAAACCGTTAAATGAGCCAAAATCAACTGTGGCAGATGATAATGATGATGATGATGATGATGAAATACTACCATCTATTGTAGCAAGGAAACTTTCCATACACTGAAATTTTATTTTCGTAAAGTAGTTTTCACGCAATTCGTAAACATGGATTTTGTACATAGAACAAATGTCTCGTATATTGTATGAAACATTCATAATGCTTTTAATCTGGAGAAATGCTATCATTACAACTTTTTGTAAAATGCACGAAATGAACTTGGTGATGACCAGCCAATCGCTGTTTCTCTTTTATACCATACTCATGCTAGATGATGTTCCTGCTGGTATGGGCGCGAATAATTTTTTCCGTACAATGTACGAATGTTCTTTCTGTGTCAACAAAAGCTTCGTGCTTTTGACAGTTGCGCGTGCAATTAATTAAGAATGTATCTTCATAAAAAGAACAAATCCGTTAGGTTGCAGAAAACAACGAATGGATTAGTGAGTATTACTTTCGATTTTATAATGTAAATTAAAATTAACTTTCAGTGTAGCACTGGAATATTTTGAACAACGATTTGATCAGGGCTCCTGAATGAAGGGCCAAAAACATCTGGGCGGGCCCGTAAGCAGAGACACTTACGCGAAACCCGCGAATATAGGGAAGGGAATCTCCTTCTAAAAGCAAGTTTACACCCACAGCACTAGAATCGAGCCCTCGATTGACAGAATAAACACAATAGATTTAGTCGAAGAGCCCTCGTTCCGCGAAATGTTAACAATAGGAAGAAGGCAGTCCCATGCTCGCTATCCAAATCACTTGGGTGCCCTGATGGTCCTGCCTTTTCTCGGTTATATGATATATCCTGGATGTTTAGTATATTTTAGTGGTCATATGATTACCTGCATTATGTTAGAAAATTTGGCTGAAAGTAAAATTGGTTAGGGTTGCCGTTCTTTACTTATTGCTCTGGGTCGTCTCAGGCCCAAATCAACTGTTGCAGATGTTATTAAACGTTATAAAGACGGCCTTACTGTCGAAAGGAAAGCTGAACGTGATGGTGAACATGGACAAAGCAACACAAGGAAGGAGAAAAGAGTCCTTGCTGCTTTCCAGGCAAACTCGAAGGTTTCAACACGAACAGTTGCGAAAAAGTGCAAATGTCAATCAATTTTGTGCAAAAATTGAAGTCTAAGGCCGGATTGAGATCATTCAAAGCTCAAATATACCCAGATCGTAACGCAAAGCAACAAAAATCGTTAAAAACACGCTCCGGAAAGCTTTATGAACAACTTCTCACAGCTTATGAAAATACATCCACATAAATCTATATGTAGTTGTGATGAGTATCACACTTATCTATAAAATGAAATAAATAATATGAATCAAAAACATGCTGTTGTTAGTCTAAAATATGTTTTGTACGTACAGGATTTTGGTGTGAACGACCTTTAATACGCGATGTCCGATAACATAAGAGTACGCAACGAAGAATTGACACAACCTTTTACAGTCGATGCTCGAAGCAGACTCATCCACATGATTGGAATTTGGACAAAACATTAACAATTTCCCCGCATAATGTTCGATGTCCAGTTAGTTAACAGATCAATCTAGTCAATAGAAGGCATTGTTAGAGCCAGAGGAGGCGGATTTGTATAGGAAAAAAATCCTCCTCGTGGAGAGTGTCACTGTATTTACCCAAAATATAAAAATTCATGCCATGATTGACGTAGATGCACTAAATAAATAACAGTTACTATGAAAGTGCATCGAGAATAAAATCGTTGACAACCAAGACGGAGATTATAATGCAGAAGAAAAGCAAAGACACCAATGCACGGTCAGGCCACGTGCTATTGATTGGGTTCTTGATATGGTGCCAACAACTCCTGCTCTGGAACTGTAAATTTTCGAGACCAAACGGTACGCAGCTTTTTCCTCCACTACCCGAGACAAAGGCGAATGAAACACGTCGAGGTTCAAGGACGACGGCGTCGACGACAACGACGAAAACTATTGGGAGAGAAAATAATATTATGAGTGGCAAACAAACGTCACATCACCACGCCGCCGTCCGACGCCGCCGTCGTTGAGAGAGAGAGAAAGAGCTTCACCGGATTACTAACCAGCTGAATATGGAAAACGAATGAAAGGTGGCGTTGTCGCGGGGTGTTTATTAACTCCGAGGAAAGATGCTTGCTGTCGTCAGTAAGGTTGAACGTTCATAAACAGAAATTGCACGAGTGCAAGGCCAAACACGAACACTCACCCACACTGTGCAATGTACTGTGTACATCGCTGGTTGCTGAGTGCAAGGGATCTATTTGATCAGCTATGCATTTGGGGGAATGAATAAAGGATGGTTTATGAGATGCAATGCAATCAATGGATCCACGATTGAAGTTAGCTTGTAGGTATATTGAAAGTACCTGCCGACTAGAACATTACTACATGACTGATTTAGTATTATTTGAAATGTTTAAAATCCTTATCAGCAAACTTATTTCAAGTGTTCCAGTAATATATTACCATGACCTTTACATAGGCACTTCAAAACACTGATTCGATCCCTAAATATTCTCTTCTACCTGGAAATACAACTTGCTACATAGTTTTAAGTCATAGTCATAGTTAAGTGATTGCCTCCCTTGTAGCTGCTATTGGGGAAGCGATCAAATAAATGTTAACGACAAAGTAGTACAACTCAGTTCCTTCGAACGGATGCGGTCCGAAGGAACATGAGTGAAGAAATAGAATAATGTGACCTAAGACAGCTCGGCGGGAGGTTGAGTAGACTAAACTCAGATAGATAGACACCATCCTAATGATCTCCATCTCTCTCTGCTGGTACGGATGGAGAAAACAAAACGTGATATGACGATAATGGCACCGGTTAAGAGAACATAGCGGAACGCAAGCTCAAAAAGGTGATGAATTCCAAGAAAGTTGAAAGGTGACACATACAGAGAAAAGTAGGTAGTAGGCGATAACGCAGCCCGACAGAATACAAACATTCCTAGCAGGAGGTCTGATATTCTTCTGTTATCTTAACATATCCTAAATCACAGATAAAAAGATATTTTTGTTTTCGTTTTACTCAAGATAATGTTGGCTGGCGGACGAATATTATTTAATCATATTCTGAGTTCGAAGAACGACTCGAACAATGAGAAAGGCTCCCTTCGGTTCTTTGCCTATCGAAGGTACACAAACACTGGTTAAAGCAAGTCCCAATGCAAAAAAAAAAAGAAAAGCAAAGATATCGGGTGTCATATTTACCCTATTCGATGGCTTCAATCTCTGCTTTCGTTTGAACTTTGCGAATGTTTCATCATCGATTTAAAAGCCGTGCTGTACTGCTGTCCAAACCTTGAGTCTGTAGTGCTACTTTTACTGGAACCAGAGCTGGCAATTGTTTTATGTATGGCAAAAACATTAAGCCCTGCAAATAAAGCGGCTTCACTTATTGGAAGTTTGTTTTTGTTTCCTTCAACCACTCGACAATCTTGAGAACCGTTTTTTTTTCGCTGCCACTGACTGCAGGGAATTATAGCAGACGAATGGTGAAACATAAATCGAAAGAGCACAACGGATGAAACTCGAGAAGAGTGGAAGATTATCTTTTTTTCCACGGTGGAATAACCCGTAGTTTTAGGAAAGTTTCAATAAACTACGGAAATACGGATCAATCTTAAAATAAAACAGAATTTTAATAAATCCGCAGAAGTTTTTCATAAAGTGGAATGAGCAAAATCCTAACTATTTGAACTGCTATTTGCCTATGGATTAGACTCCAGGAAAAACTAACAAAACATTCTTCACCACTGATTCAGATGTTAATCGTTCTTGTATGATGTATGATGATGTATGATATGTACTACCACCCATTGTAGCACGGAAACTACGTCCGACAGCAATAGGCTCTCCTCTCTGTTAGACTTGATCAAGCTTTAATAACCACTGATTATCCTAGTCATTGTATGAAGGGCCAAAAAGGGGTTGGATGGATCGATAGGCAACATCACTTATACGTATCCACAGCGATAAAAAGAATCTCCTTCCAACAACAAGATTGAACAATTGGTCAAAAGAGCAAGCTATCTAACATGAGGATGCCCCAATGGGCGGGGAGAAGAGCCCGCCCTCTATTCACAAACTGTTAGCAATGGGGAGTTGGCATTTCCACTCTCCCCATCCAGAGTGCTTCAATCGGGTGCCCTGATGGTCCCTCCCGTTCCCATGAAATATTTATATAATAGTGTATATATTTATGTAAATGAAAAATAATACAATCATTCATATCTATTATATACGATCTCCATTCGGTACAAGAAATGTAGTCAAGTGTTTTAGTGTAGAGTTCCGTGGTTCGCGCTTGAGCGCGTTTTCGTTCGTTTTCACTGATAGCAGCATTTCACCAAAATCTTGATTTGTGGTATCTTGAAAAAGTTTGTTAAATTTTACAGAACTAACATTACATATTAATTTACTGTTAGTTGCCATGGTCACTATTTGCAGCTTGATGTTGATTTTATAACATGAATCCGCTTTTATTTTTGCTGGCCTAATAGTTATTGCTCCTGTTTTGGGAAAGCAGGGAAGATTTAATTGACAGAAAGTTAAAGACAAATGGACATAAAAAACAATAAGCAATGGTTAAATCATATATGAAGTAAAATCGATAAAACAATATCATCAAATATAATGATATTGTGAGTTATGGTACAGTAATGCCAAAAATTGAACTGTAACATCAGACACTAGCCGAATGGCAAACAGCGCTGAACGAATCAAACCAGCTCAGATTTGGAAGAAGGTCTATTCGCAAACAGGAAATGAAAAACATATTAGGTAATAAGTACAAAATCCTACCATAGATTCCGTTGCAGCTTCTTTTAATCAAGGTACTAAATACTTCTCAATCATAATGATAATTCGACATAAAGGACAAAATAATTAAAAGTATATATAACCTTTAAGATGTATATGTATATAACCTTTAAATTGTAACAAACAAATATTTATGTTAGAATATAAATCACGAAAACACAAGTAATGATAAAAATGATAAAAATGATGATAGAGATGATAGAGATGAATTATAATGGCTATGAATAAACAATGTCCTATAAGATAAAATATATAGTGAGGGTATATTGTAATATGAACTGAAAATTACATGTGTGCCGACTGCTGTTTTGTTGCAATTGTAGACAAACTTGCGCATCCATTATGAATCAGAAAATTTAGGCAATGTATGACCGCCAGGAAAAAAAAGAATTTTAAATTTTAAATTATTTTATAATACTTGACGAGCTGGAAGACCTGAAAGATATGAGAATGGAAAATTATGATATTATTTACCGGTCGCACCCCCTCCCAGGCTACGCCAACCAGCGTCTCCATGTTTCAGCTGGCAGTCTTTTGTGATCATATGACTCGTGGAGGCGTGAGGTAGGAACTTGTGAGGACCAGAGGTCGGTCGCACCCTTCTTAGAAATTGTCAACTCACCATTTGAAGCCCGATTCAGATGTTAATCCTTGTTTCTGAAAAATTCTCGAGCTTTCTGTGATACACCGCCATCAGATTCCGTACAGTATCTTCAGATACGCTAGCGTTAACGGTTGACCATTTGCTTTCTTCTTAGTTTCCGCTTAACAAAAGCCCAATATTTTTCTATCCGGCGAAGTTCCGGACAGTTAGGTGGATAGGCTATTTTTGGAACGTATTTGAACTTTTGTGCTGACACTAAGCCAAATCAGAGCTGGAGTCATGGCTTCTTAGAAACGGTAGCAACCGCTTTTGCATTCATTCTTTCTCGTACATATCCACGTTGATAGTACCGATAGAGAAGAAACTTTTGGATTTTCGACCACAATTACATATGGCCTGCCAAACCAGACATTTCTAGGGGAATTTAGATACCTTCTTTGTCCAGAAATATTCGAAAACGGCGTTTCTTTGCATTATGGTACAACATTTTTTGTGAAAATGCTTGCTGCAAAACTCCGTAGCAGCACATAGATCTAGGGGGGATGTAGCTTATCGAAACTTCCGGTCCACCTATAAGCATATTACTATGAGATACCAGGTGGTTATCCACCGATTGCCTATCGATCTGCCAAATTTAAAAGACGTTCGCATTGAGTTATCTCAAATTCTAATATTCCTCATCACCATGAGGCACCGAAGAGTGAACAACAATGTTTTTGGCTAGAATTGAAAAGATAAGAAGAGAAAGTTTTGATAGTTCCGCTAGTGTGCGGCAGGCTTGGAAACATAGCAGATGTTTTAGGAAAATTGAGCGAAAAAGGTGATGTGTACAGTGGTATTGACCAACGACATTTTTTTGCCTAACATCCCAATGCGTGGGTAGGTTAAAGCACGGACCAAGTCCGCCACTTCAACAGGCAAAAATGTCCGGTTGGAAGACGCTCGCGTACCACTGTGGCTTGTGGCAGTTATTCTAGCGATCCATTGTGTGCACTCTGTTTACTGATGCGCACACGGGAGAGGAACTCCCTCCTTTTTTGGGTTTGTTTTGATTCGCACCGACTGGACGATCACTAAAGTTTTTCTCGTCGTCTCCAACGTAGAGACCTCGGAGAGAAACACCGTGAAGCGATGCGATATCGGTCCCCACCAGTATAATTAATGGTTACCACCATTTAGTGGTTTCACACAGCATTAATTGTTATGTTATATATTCTCCGTGCGAGGAGTAACGATTATGATGTAGAAGGAGATGTTCGCTCATCACCATGAGGCACCAAGAGTGAACAACAATGTTTTTGGCTAGAATTGAAAGATATGAAGAGAAAGTTTTGATAGTTCCGCTAGCGTGCGGCAGGCTCGGAAACATAGCAGATGTTTTAGGAAAATTGGAGCGAAAAGGGCATGTGTACAGTGGTACTCGAACCAACGACATTTTTTGCCTAACATCCCATCATGGGTAGGTTGAAGCTACGGACTAAGTCCGCCACTTCAACAGGCAAAAATGTCCGGTTGGAAGACGCTCATGTACCACTGTGGCTTGTATAGTTATTCTAGCGATCTATTGTGTGCACTCTGTTTATTGATGCGCACATGGGAGAGGAACTTCTCCTTTTTTGGGTTTGTTTTGATTCGCACCGACTGGACGATCACTAAAGTTTTTCTTCGTCGTCTCCAACGTAGAGACCTCGGAGAGAAACACCGTGAAGCGATGCGATACTGGTCCCCACTCAGTATAAATTAATGGTTACCACCATTTATGAGTCTCACATACATTAATTGTTATGTTATATATTCTTGCACGAGGAGTAACGATTGCGATGTAGAAGCGAGATGTTCGCTCATCACCATGAGGCACCAAGAGTGAACAACAATGTTTTTGGCTAGAATTGAAAGATATGAAGAGAAAGTTTTGATAGTTCCGCTAGTGTGCGGCAGGCTTGGAAACATAGCAGATGTTTTAGGAAAATTGAGCGAAAAGGGCATGTACAGTGGTACTCGAATCAACGACATTTTTGCCTAACATCCCACTGCGGGGTAGGTTGAAGCACGGACTAAGTCCGCCACTCAACAGGCAAAATGTCCGGTTGAAGACGCTCATGTACCACTGTGGCTTGTATAGTTATTCTAGCGATCTTTTAGTGATCGTCAGTCGGTGCGAATCAAAACAAACCCAAAAAAGGAGAGAGTTCCTCTCCCATGTGCGCATCAGTAAACAGAGTGCACACAATAGATCGCTAGAATAACTATACAAGCCACAGTGGTACATGAGCGTCTTCCAACCGGACATTTTTTGCCTGTTGAAGTGGCGGACTTAGTCCGTGCTTTAACCTACCCTGCAGTGGGATGTTAGGCAAAAATGTCGTTGGTTCGAGTACCACTGTACACATGCCCTTTTCGCTCAATTTTCCTAAAACATCTGCTATGTTTCCAAGCCTGCCGCACACTAGCGGAACTATAAAAACTTTCTCTTCATATCTTTCAATTCTAGCCAAAAACATTGTTGTTCACTCTTGGTGCCTCATGGTGATGAGCGAACATCTCCTTCTACATCATAATCGTTACTCCTCGCACGGAGAATATATAACATAGCAATTAATGTATCTAATATTCCGCCCACTACATCACAAAACATTGCGATTGGTTGAGCGGATTGGAGATAATGAAATCATTGGGTATAGGACCAAGTATCTCCAGGGTCGTGCTCAAACGATGAGCTTAGAAATCAATGGAAGCGTAAAGTTGCCAGAATGCATGAATTTCGTCAAAGGACTCTAATTTCACCACATCCTTCAATCGTAGCTTTAAATGTATTAGCATAGATTGCTCTCTTTAGAAGGTTCAACTTGCTTGGTGCATTTATTGGTTCCAGTAGTTAAATAGTTTGTACAATGTAGTTGAGCAAATTGAAAGTTAAGATAAGTTGAGTTTTTGCTTGAAAATAGAGGACGTCTGAATCTTCTGGTCAATTTGTTTTCGTCACTTTCCGGTGTTAAAATCGGAACTACAAAAAGAATGGGCTTTTCCTAACTATATCCGTTTTTTCTTGATTCTCAGCTTTATTTCTGGTTAGTTAGGTGGAATATGCAATACTGGTGAATTGAGGATACGAATGTAATAGATCCCAAGCTAGAAAGGGAAGTGGCCCTGACATTTCCAAATATTGCACGTTGTCAAATGGTACTTGGCTTCTATAATTAAATGTGAAGGGATTGGGTTGATGCGTGGAAACTCGGGAATGATATCTCTGCATGCGTCCGTCGGACATTTGAACGGCCGCAGTTAGAGTATAACCATAGATATCTTACATGCGCATCGTATGTTGCCAATTACTAATGCCTTCTCACTTTCTTCTTTCGAGTTCGTTTGTATTGTTCCGCATCCAACGACCGCGAGCAGTGCCACTAGGGCAGGCATAGCGGGTCTGCTGGATGGGCATCATTTAAATAACCCGGATACTTTGTAGAAGTAGAACGCTGACTCCGCAGAGGATTTTCAGACAATTGAGAGGTGGTAAGTGCTCTCGGGAACGCGGAGTGAGATAGGTAATTGTCATCCTTTTTCTCCCCATTAACCTACATAAAATATAATTTAATCTTATGCATGAATTATATATGATCACAGTACTTATCAAGGTGAATCCTGATCCATCGAGTCCTACCCCTACTAACTTAGAAAACTCTCCTTCCTCTGACCTTTGTGGGGATGCAGAGGCAAACACGGTCCCTAAACAGCAAAGGTCACACCAACATTCCTTCCCTATTCCCACTCGATTGCAAAGCGACGTGGCCGGCGCCGTTATTGATTATTAAAGAAATTGAGTCACTGAAACATGTACAGTGAGAAGGGTCGGTTACTCCCAGCCCCATTCAGTTGATTCATTATGCAATTTTGTTGCAGATGTTTGCGCACAGAACTATAAAACGGTCCCAGGATTCTTGGCACTGTTGTTCCTAAGACGAAACCCGGTCAAAGCGGTGGAGGAGAGAATTCGAAGGAATCCTGCTCGGTCGGCGAGAAAAAAAAGCATATGCAATGACAATGAGGCACACATTTATGCAAAACATTTTGAAAACGGACCTGGATATTGGGCTTTAAAAACGATACCAAAGTGCTTCTGCTGGTGATGGTTTGGGGTGTCGTGTCGCCTAAAGGCAAACAACTCCCGTCGTTCGTAGCTTGGGCGTGAAACAACAACAACAAAAAGTGTTGTTTACAATACGCTGCCAAAGACCTCCTACTTCCATGTGCTAAGAAACTTTTTAGAGAGGAGAGATATTCTTTCCAACTGGATTCAGCCAGGAGTTGTTAAGCAATGGTGTAGCAAACTTAAGACTTTTTATTTGATCCTCTGAAAGGCCCGTATCGTCTCCTGATTTGGCACTAACTGCATTCAATATCTGGGGATAAGCATGCTAGGAAAACTGGACAACTTGGCAGCACATGTGTTTGGTTGCATTTAAAAAACGTTTGATTGAGAATTTGGATCGAATACCGGATAGGTGGTGTGTGCGACTTGCAACAATTTTAAAAAGCGTCTTTTACCCGTGATTGAATGTAAAAGAGAAAGATTTTAATTTCACTTAAACACATTTTATGTTTAATATTTTGACTTGTTGTTTAAAGTGCAAGGAGTAAGAAATACAATCATGTTTAATCATTTTTACGTTGCCACCCTGTACACAATGCATTAGAGCATTTTCAGCGGTTGCGGTATATTCTAAATTTTGACAATTAAATAGATCAACCCAAATTCTACATTATCACCAGGGCGTTCTATATTTCAATTACGAACAGCTCATAGCTCGAACAGTAAAAACATAAAACTGTTATACGCTTTGTCTTGTTTTGCACCGAATTTGGAACGGAATCCAGACCGTTTTGTTATTTTTCTTCTTTTTTTTGACAGCTGGAAAAAACGGTGTAGAACAACAAGGGCAACGTGCCATTTCCAATAAAGTCTGTCGACGTTAAATTTCGGACATTTTTCTTTCAGTGTAGCCTTTAGAATTATTTCACGGATCGCTGTAACGTTTCACTTATGACAGCTGAAAATCACCACGTTATTTCTTGATACATTCAGTAAAATGGCGTCGAATCAAGTGGAAATGCGCAAACGCATTTTGTACGAACGGCAGCAAAATCCGAATTTATCGGTACGCGATCTTGAAAGAAACTAAAAATACCGTGTTTTGTGTTTGCAAATCATTTGACCAGCGCATGACTGTGGATCGGAAGGTTGGAAGTGGAACAAATCGAAAAGTATGCTCCCGACAAATGGACAAGATGGTGGTAGCAATTATTGAGAAAAATTCAAATCTTCCTGTGGCTCGAAAAGTTGGGAAGTCAAAATCATATGTACAAAAAGTGAACCAGAGGCAAGGACTGAAGGCGTACAAAGTGAAAAAGGTACTCAACCGTGATGACAAGCGAAATTTCACTGCAAAAAGTCGTACTAAGGAGCTTTACAACATTTTTTTACAAACATTTTCTTCTATCATTATGGACGACGAAACATACGTACTGAAAGACTTTAAACAGTATCCGGGTTTGGAGCTTTATACCGCAATGCAAGGAGCGCGGTTGCCGAACATTTCCGGCCAAAGAAAGTGTCCAAATTCCCGAAGAAGTATTTGATTTGGCAGGCCATATGTAATATTGTGGTCGAAAATCTAAAAGTTTCGTGTCTACCGGCACTATCAATAAGGATCAATACGAGAAAAAAATGTCCGGTTACTACCATTTATCAGAAGCCACGACTCTCCAGCTCTGTTTTGGCCTCTTTACACTATGCGAAATCCGTCCTGGAATGGTATAAGGTACAAGAGGTCAAATACGTGCTAAAAACAGCCAATCCACCAAACTGCCCAGAACTTCGCCCAATAGAGAAGTACTGGGCTCTAGTTAAGCGGAAACTCTTCGAAACTAAGAAGAAAGCAAATTATAACGAGTATTTCAAGAGAAGGTGGAGAATCGTCACGGCGGGCGCATCGGAGGATACCGTACGGAACCTGAGAGCGGGTGTAGCAAAGAAAGCTCGAGAATTTTACAAAAAGAAGAATTAACATCCTTATCAACCGGTTCGTATGTAAATATAACTCTGTTATTGTGACTTAAACAATCGGTTTTGTTGAACTATGGGTTAATTTATTTTGCTGCTATTATTTTGGTTTTCGAAATTTAAAGCGGACAGGCTTTACAGGCATTGCCAGAACCAATTGTCTAATTTTGTTAAATATAAATTTCAGTCAAAGGGGAAGCATATGAAGACTAGTAAGAGAGATACTATAGTAAATTCTAGTTACAAATACGTTTTACGAAGTATTTGAAGCATTTCTTGCCTCGACTTACACCACTTTTGTGTATCCCTTTGGATAAATTGAAATAAGTACAGAAGGGCCAATTTAAACGGCGAATATTTATTTTAGTCGAAGTGCTACTATTTCCACTATTTGTGGAAAAGCTACAAGGCTTCTCTGTAGCTACTTTTCGTCGTGTCTTAATGAGTGAAAGGAAAAGTCTGTTGGAAAGTTGATAACTTAATTAATACTGTCCCTTCTTTTCGGAAATTTGACGAGTTTGCTGTTCTAGTTAA
This sequence comes from Aedes japonicus, assembly GCA_034211315.2. Lineage (NCBI taxonomy): Eukaryota > Metazoa > Arthropoda > Insecta > Diptera > Culicidae > Aedes > Aedes japonicus. Next base: position 405,178 of record JASCZW010000514.1, on the reverse strand, counting down.
GTTCTATGGATTTTACGAAAATTTGGCAAACATTGAACATCTTCGGGAATTTCTTTGAACTTCGCTGCACATTTATTTGAACTACTGTTGAGAGTTTCTTCTTGAAGAACATCAATGTATTCCTTCAGAAAGTTCTATAATCTACTTGAGGATGTTTCATTTACTTATTTGAGTTGAAGGTCTGAAAAATTTGCTAAAGACCTGTCAACTTCAATGAAGTTAAGTGAACTTTGCACTAAAAACTATAGACTTCTGAAGTTCTGGTTAAGTGTAGTAATTTTCTGCAAACATTATTACATATCAAATAACTTCACTGAAAATTAGCTTATTTTAGGTTCTGTAAATTTTAAACAATTTGATCTGGACATGTCTCAAACCTATTGAGAAACGCATACGTATGTACTGGCAACTTTTCTGAACTTTCTGTAATATTTGCTTTAATAATGTGATTTTGCAATGCAGTTTTGTGAATTCAGCTAAAATTCTACTACATTTTCTGATGTTAATTGTTAGTTGTACTGAAACTAAAAATTTGTTGTTATTCTACGATCTTTACTGAAGATTTTCCAATATTGTAAGAGTTGTACGACCTTCGCTGATGCTGATTCTTTAAAAAAGTTCCGCGATATTTACTTCAGTTCTACGAAATCTTTAAAAAAAAATTGCGAACAAATTTACTTGTAGCTCCTTGAACTTTCATATAAACGCAGTGTGTAATGTTGGTCGTTGTATAATATGTTTGGTCCAGATTCATTCGTTTGAATTATTTAGAACTATTTTGAATTAGGTTAAATTGGGTTTGATAAGTTTTGAATTATATATAAAATGTAAAAAATGATAAAATAGGTTAAGTTAGGTTCGCTATAAATTTATTTTGCATGACGACTGGTTTGTGTCTCGGCTAAGTTGAATTCTATAAGAATAATAAATGCAACAATGGCTCCAAACTATGAAATAACCATCTTGACAAACCAACAAAAAAAAAGCCAAAAGAAATCTTTATTCGCCATGCGGATTGTTTGCTGGCGCTTTGATTAAGCATAATAGATAATTGTTTGATCAACATTTCTTGGTCACAAGAAGATTTAAGCTCAGCCATTTCGCAACGATACCGGCTGGAGAACGGAAGTTATCGCGTTGTTTCGGAAGTTATCGCGTAGTTTCGGAAGTTTTTTTTCTAACGTTGGTTAATAGGGATACATACCAAAGTTAATTTAAGTTTCTGGTCTGTGAGACCGACACAGCGATATTTTTTCGAGATACGCAACTTGTTTAACGTACAATAAAGCGCTCAGGCGCTTTTTGTGTACGGGCTGGAAGTTGAGATCTACGTGTTGGGTTTTCTGTGACAACGATCATCACCATCTTTTGTCCGTGGAGCACGGATCGAACAATTTGAGCTCGGGAGTACGCTAAGGCCCGCCTTTCGCCTTTAGTTATACGGAGGGGAGTGAAGATCGTAAGACAACTTTGCGAAGTTTCACTGGTCGCCAATAAGCCGTCGTAGTTCCACTATTCGTTACAACTTTGTGGAAAGGTTACAGAGAGCGCGGTTTTAGTGGTCCATAGTCAAGTGTCGGACATTAAACCGGACCATACCCGAAATAATAGGAGTCTTCCTTAACCCCGCTCGGTCATAGCGGAAAGGCACGCGAAGCCGGGTCGCTTGGGAAATTGAAGGAGACGGTCCATTCCGGACACTCTCGACGAATATAAAAACGAAAGCTTTCCGTCCAGCCGCTACGCCCTCCGCATCTGGTAATGCGGCCAGACTTCCCGAGCTCGTATACCATCGCTGGACGCCATTTCAGCAAACACAGCGAACAAGTTTCGACGCCATCGTCATCTTGATAGGAGATTCGATCGCCATCTGCATCGTCGTCGCCATCTACGACCTAGGTATTGAGTCAGCAAGTCATCGAGAACTCGCCAAAAAAACCTGCGCAGGTATGTGGAAACCTTTTATCATGAGCATGATTTTTACCCAGTAAATGTTTCCCGTGACCAAATGTTCTGTTCAACCCGAATGAGTTGAAAATAACCGGGAAATCAATTTATTAGATTATGTTATGATTTGAAGTACTGAGTTGAATTTTATTTTCGTTTTGGGCAGTTCCGATAGAAGTGACTCTTTCGTTGTTTTTTTTTTTTTCAATATCAGGCTTCTCTTCTTCCGTTCCGGTTGGCTCATTCGGGGGTTTTACTTAGGTACAGAGAGGGATATCAAGCAGGATTTATTGGCGTTTTTTTTACTTCGTGGTTCTTTAGATAGCGTTTGGGCCTTGGAGCTAAAAGCCGTTCACGAGTTTCCTGAGGTGACTGTCTCAGAAAGGTCGGGCAAATTCCAATCGACAGGTGGCCGGCAAAAGCCATCTTGTTTTGAAAATCCTCCGAACGGTTTTTTTTTCTTAAATACTTAAGAATACTTAAGTTCTACGAACAGTACTGACGATTTGAGAAATGTGTAAGATCACACTTTGCAAATAATCTGTTAATATTGTAGCAGCTTTACGAAGTTTGAAGAAATTCTTTCAAGCCTTTTATGAGGATCTTTGATGATTTTCTGTGACCTTTGCTGAAGTCTTACGAACATTAAGTGTATGTTGAGAATTTTTCACAGTAAATGACATGCCTAAACACATATTGTCACTGCTAAAACAAGTTGTTAAAAGAAGCATAACATACCTTCACAGCTTTGTTTATATATATCATGTAGGATATTTCTGTCAAAAAATGTTTACACGGAGCTCGAATCTTCTCCAAAATGTTGTATTTCGTATATTGTACCCAGACTGGGGAACTAAGAAAGGCTAGGAAGAGAGATACAATAATAACTTCCAGTTACAATTATGATTTTTCAAAGTATTTTGAGCATTTCTTGCACTCATTTACTCAACATTTTAGCAACCCTTTCAGTAAATTGAAATGAGTACAGAAGGGCAAATTGAAACGGCGAACGTCACACTCTGAATATGTACAAACAATCAATGCAGTTAGCTGGAGGATATTCAGGAAACAGATATAAATAAAATCTACGGTATACAAAACAAAAACGATCCTCTTGTTCTTACAAGCTTACAAGCAAATCTAAGTTCCTGATCCCTCTTGTACTGGTTACCGGAAATTTCATTGAATTTTTACTCTGCGAAATCTTAGGGAAGGTCCATTAATTATGTCACGCAGTAAGGGGGGAGGGGGGGTTTGAGAAAACGTGACGATCCATACAAAAACATTTGAAGGTCCATACAAAAAACGTGACAAGGGGGGGAGGGGTTATAAAAAGTCAATTTTTGCGTGACGTAATTAATGGACGTTCCCTTACTCGAATTGGATGCTGCTTTTTTGTAGAAATACACAAATATGTGCTGGTTTCTAGAACAGCAGCGGACATTCCTAATTTTTGGAGATACGATTTTTTAGGGGGAGATTTGTGGTATGTACAGTGGCTAGGTTTTAAAAGGTTCAAGATTATCAAAATCAAGGGTAAGCGAAAATCTTACCCACAATATGGGGTAAGCAGAAATGATGCTTTTTGTGCCTTCGTTAAACTGTTAGCTTGTACATTCTGATGCATAATTTTATATTTGTTGATGTAAGAAAACTTTGTCACAAAACCTACAGAGATTTTTTATTTTTTATTTTTGACAGACGAGTTATCAGATCGACATAGAGTTTTCATAAGGACCAATGTCGCAAACGTAAACAATGGCTTCTTCTGCAAATTTATCGAGAATACTAACTTAATCATAATGAATTACAACGATGATTGAAAAGAATAGGAGCTCCCCTTTACAATAGAAGTGGAAGTTTACTTGAGCGAGATTGTATTTTCAAGAAATTTGCGGAAGAAGTCATTGTTTACGTTAGCTACATTGGCCCTTATGAAAACTCCATGTCGAGATGTTTATCTTTTCATTTATTATCGAAATATTTAGTTTGAGTGAATCGAATGGAACACAGTCTTGCAATGTTCAATAGTATCAGTATTCTTCTGAAAAGGCAATACATAAATTGATAAAATTCCAGTGGAAAACTGTCAGCGCAATCATTAAAAAATAAACGTTGATATCAAACTTGTGTGCCCCTCTGCGCCAGGCCTACCTAATAATAAAATTAAAGTTCCAAGCTGAAAGTAATTATAAAAAAAAAACTAACAATCTCCACTCGACCTACACCATAAGCTCAAAACACGAATCCAACTTCCACAGAATAGGTAATAGCCGCGTCGTCCGAAAAGGTTGGGCTGAAGCAGACCCTAGATGGGTGGGAGAAGAAACAATAACACTCACCGTTTCACCATACTGTCGACGACGTTCGTCGTTCCGTTGGTCTCCGTAATGACGACGACGTTTTTTTCCTCCAGCGATCCAATGATTCTGAAGTTCAGCTTGAGCCCCTGGCTTCCACGACCAGTGCGCTCCACACAACTTTTAGAAAATGGAAAATCTTTTCACAACTGCTGCCGCGAGAATCGATAACTAGGTATATTCCCTTGCCAGGCGATCCCTCTCACTAATGCACTGCTTTGTGTTTTGATTTCGAAACTGGTACAGACTGCCGAGGAACACTTATAATACAACTCGCATCAGTCTGATTAAATCGTGAATTTTGTGCAATTTACTAGCTGCCTTGAGATATGCAATTCTTATCTTGCACAATGCATTCCACTGGACTCTATCAGATTCTGACGAATTTAATTTTTCTTCACATAAAATGATCTGAATCACAATTTGCACGTTTTTAACTTATGAATTTCCTAAAATCTCTTCATCGAGACAAGACTGAATCACTTTTCAAAACAAGACGACATTTTCCTTCTTCCTCTGTGTGAGCGATTTGATTCTGCTTATTCCTGTCGTTTTGACCCCTCGGCTGCTGCTTTTGCTGATGATGATGCTGCTGCTGCTCCTACTACTGTTGCCTGCTGCAGAAAAACACCAACACACTCGTAAAACTGGCAATGACACGCAAGGTATGAAAAAGAAAACAAGAGCCTTGGTATTCGTGATTACGATTGACAACCCGCTCGCTTGTTGTTTGCACTTATACTACCAACACTCCACGAAATACACAAAAACGAACGAACAAAAACGCCACAAACTTCACTAGCGTAAATTCATGCACGAAAATTTAGGTTCAAAATGCACTACAAAAATTAATATCACTTGGCTAGGTGCTTCTTCCTTTCACTCATTTGTACCGTTTGAGCTTAAATTTTTCTTTAATTTGAGTTATGAATTTTATATTAGAGAGATAATCACTTTAACACACCAAATTCGGCAGCGCAGTGACTATTTTCAACTCGGATTTGCTACGATTAACTTCCTGTCCTTAGATGTAATACAGAGCAGGAAAATATACATATCCTTCCAGAAAATCCGCAAAGCTTTGCAGGTGACATAAAACCACTTCCCTTGTTTGGCGAGTAAAGTAATTTTTAGGTAATAAACTAGATTGCGATGCCTAATCAGTTATTTTTTCACAAAAACAAAATCGTGGCTATTCTTCCACTCGCAGAAATTGCATCCTTATCTCACTGTGCTCGGAATGAAACTGACTATGTTCATCGGTGATATTGAGTAGCAAAGCAAGAGGTCTTCGGCAAAGGCATGGCGATTTTTCCAACAGCAATCTTTTCTTTTCTCGCTTACGCATATCCAACCGACCATGCACAAAATAGAGAGAAATATGTTTTGACAGCCCAAAACGAACTTGTCAAACAATACTCACCCAATGCAAAATCATTGGCCGCATCTTCGCAATGGACTTCTTATAAGGTCCAGCCCATCAAAAATCATAATTGCATTGCACGCTCGTTAGTAGTTACTCAAATACTGAGTAGAAAACTATTCTGCTTCGTTATAAGTGGAACTAACCTAATTAGACTAATTAGAGGGTTACTCATGTTTGATTAACTAGGTCATCTGTCAAGGTTAGACATTAGTCAGGTAAACATTACTCAGTTATGCTTGATTGCATGTTATCAAAACTGAGAAGAAATCGACTCAGTTTTGCTAAAATTAGAACTACCCTACACACTTAGAAAATAACACCGAACTCGGTTCAATTTTCTACCGAACCACATCGGTTGCCAACGAGAAACCGAATAAATCGTTTATATATACTGTTTTCAGGTGTATTTATTGAGTTGAACCCGAATTTCGGTTACTTTGTGAAATATTTAACAGATAAAAATGAAAGATGATCCGAATAGTTCGGTTAAGCAGGGATATTCAAGAGTTCGGTACATGACCGAAAAAACTCGGTAAACTGAACCGAGCTTTCACTGAATATTCTTAAATGTCAATTACTTCTCTTCGAGTCAATTCCGCCACAGCTATGTCTACCGAAAAACCCGGTTAGCAGACTCGATAAGGCCAGAAAATTGATCAGCCATTTTATCTCGCGTGTGCGTGCCGCAATTTTCATTGCGCGATTTGAAGAGGAATAAAAACAATGATTTGACCAAGCAAATTGTAAGATGTAGATTAAATAAATTGTTTTTAACATAAAACAAGTTGCCTTATTTTAATTTTCAGTCCGAGGATGACAGTTTCCCAATGACAGCAGTATGCCGATGTTAATCTGACGAGGGATTATCTTGGAAAATTCAGTAGACTTTGTCGTCTGTTGGAAATCAACTTTTATCAGTCTTCAACTTGATATTGCCTCTGCATTCGAGGTGTGGTTTTTGTTCGATTACTGCATTTGGTATAGAGCCACCCAGGGAGCTACCGCAACAGGACAAACAGGTGCATTCTTTTATCATTGAAGCAGTGTATGTTTTAGCCAATGAGCAATGAGCAAGATATGCGGGAAATTTGGGGTTTGGTATGAGGATTTTTTGCATCAATAAACAATGTAACTGATAAAACTGGTTTTATTACAATGAAATTCAAAGCTATTTCAACCAAAATTCTATTATTGCCATAAAGAACCAAATTCCGAAACTGCAACAGAAAGTCGGTTTGTTTGACAGCGTTCGATCATATATCAGTAAACCGATGTTCGGTAATTGCTGATTGGATTTATTTTTGTCAACTGAGATTTTCGGTTAATTTGACAGATAGTGAGAATGCAAAAAATTAACGAGAACTCGGTTGCTCCAATTTGAACCGAACAGACAACCGAGCGTTCAGCAGATGAAAACTCGGTTGAAATTCAACCGAGTTCGGTAATATTTTCTATGTGTGTAGTTAGAGTAGCTATAGAATTACTCATTTTTGATTAACGGATTGTTCTTAATTCTATAAATTAAAAAATAAACAAATTATTTCACAAGAAAAACTTTCTTTGTCTTATTCTTAAATAATAAAAATACTCACGTGTGTTTAACATTGTAATTGTTAATTAATATTTAAAAAAAATCACCCAGATAGTCGCATCCATTGCCACCTCTTGTTTCTCGTCCATATCTAGTGGATGGCACGTGACAATATGCCGCTTTAAAAATTTAAAGCGGTCATACAAACATCCACGTTTCGAACACTTAAATGAAACATCAGCAGCATTGCTACTATTCAGCCCATGAATGTTTTGAATATGGGATTTCAATTCTCACACATATTCCGGAATAAAGTTTCTACAAGTGGAGATGGAACAGTGAAATTCTTGTAAGTATCGATATTCTATTAATTATAATATTATATCTATTAGTTCTATTGACACAAAAATAAGGTTCCTCACCTTTAAGCTTCCGAATCGGTTCCGCATAGAAGAGGAGTTCTATCTGCTCCATTCTTCCTCCTTCTACCTAATAGAATTTTAATTACTTCTCTAATATACATATACCATACAAGAAAGATATTTAGATGGTGTGACCATACAGTTTGGATGATACCCCGAATTGGAGGTTAGGCACTTCTTATGGTTATTGGTTATGCGGATAACTATCAATTTCCGATGTATCGACTGAACCTTGTACCATAGACTGACTCTAAGACCAGTAGGTCCCGAACAAATACGATTTTTTCGTTAGCTCAGTCAGTACTAGCACATCGGTCCCAAGCTTAATAATACGCCCCTAATAATGAACTCACACGAACACACTCTCAAATATTCTGTCAAAATAACACAGCAAATCAAAACAAAGGCGCAAATATGTATAGTAAGGTGCTGGCTTCAAGGTGTACTTCGGAACCCAATTTGCTTAAAACATGACTCTTTATTAGAATACTTGGTTGTTCCATCACCAAGCAGTGGACTGTAAAAACTGCTAGATAGCGTACGCGTTGCGAAAACCGAACCAAAACCACAGCTGCCCATGCAGCTGGCAAGCGGTGCTAGTGAAATGGCAGGCACTCGACCAGTGGCAGCCGTGCCACTGACGAACGTTGTAATTCCACACGAAATCTTCCAAGCGGCTCCAGTGCCGAGAGCGATTTGATACGTACGAACAACTATCTCAAAATTCAACTCTTTTTGGTCCTGAAAAGGACCGTTTAGCAGCGAGTATGACTGTACCACAGACCGAGTGAGGGGCTCAGCTAGCTTGGAAGCAACGAAAACACTTTTTAATCTTCACTACACATCTTTATTTTTCTCTACTTTTACATTTTTACTTTCTTCTTCACTTTTCAGTCCGATCGGTTCGGTAGACAATAAAAAACTGTGTGTTGTGCACGCAAAAGAGCTTTTTATATGCGTGCACGAAGTAGCAAAAAAATTCACCGGGGCGGTGCTTACGATGTTGTTGTTCGTTGTTCATCGGACTCATTACTGTGCGTTTTGGGTGTTGTCTTTTTGCGTTGTACGTTTGTTTTCTTCTTCTGTCACTTCAGTGCGCTGCTGTGTGCTGCGGACTGAACACTTGGTTGTTTTTCGATCTCATATAGATTTTCTTGAAAATATGTTCCTATCTTAGCGCAAATTTTCCGGTAAACTTTTTCTAGGATAAGGCTTTTTACTAAGTTTTCTGAATAGAAATTTCACTGAAAACATTGACATGCTATGGACGAACAAGGTTGAAAAAAAGAAGTAGACACCGAGTGGTGATAAATCTGACGGCCCCCATGGTAAAGTATAGGACGAATATTGTAAAATGCTTCTAAAACATTCAAATGCAATTCTAATTAAAAGCGGTTTGTTGTATAATGGAAGGAAAATCAAAAATTGCAAATTAGGGGCGTTTTCAGCTGCAGTCTATCGAAGCTATCGGAGTCGAGTTCGAAAGTGCCGTCGGCCCTATCCCAATCATCGCGGCCTGGTGTCCCAAGCAAGCCAGCACCGCTAACGGAACAACAACGGTCCTACGGAACGACATTCGCAAGCTAATTTGGAAGCAGGGGCTGTTTATTATAGGTCCTCCCTTAGCTCAGTCAGTAAAGGCGCAGCTACAAAGCAAGGTGACCTAAATGCGAAACACAAAACCTGGGGGAACACCAGGCGAAACCGGAAAGAAATAATTCTGCAGGAAGACCTGGAAGAGGGCCATTACACCGTCCTGGGCCCGGATAGTCCCACCCGGTTGTGCAGATCCGGAGTCCATTCGACAATCGACATCTTCCTCACCAACATGGGGAACAATATCGCCCAGCCGGTCGTGCACCAGGAATTGAATTGATTCGGACCACTATCCAGTGGTGGCCGATGTTGGATTCTCGGTCAACCGACATTGGATCACCAGACGGAACTACCATCGTGCCAGATGGGAGAGGTTCCGACAACAGGTTGACGGCATCTTCGATACCAACGTGCACCTCGAGTCAACTGATCACATCGATTGGAAACTACAGAACAGCAAGCGATCTCCCAGGCCAGCAAGATGTACCGATGATTGATCAGGTGAGCAACTCCGTACCCATTGATAGACCCACTAAAGTTTTAATACAATTGCGAAACGCCATCTGAAGGCAATACCAGCAAACTGTTTTTTCAACGCTAAAAAGTCACTGTAATCGAGTGACGAAAATCATTAAGGTCAGAATGGTGGACCTTACGAATAATAATTTTACCGTCAAGATCCGCTCTCTCCCAGATTGCGTGAAGCCATTCTGGAAATTGACAAAAAAATTGAAAACTACGCCAAAGCCCATTCCACCAAAGATCCCACTAGACAGCAATGGCTCTAAGGATCACTTGATAACTCCTGCAGAAAAGGCTGCTGAGATAAGTCAACACTTCGTCAGCTCCCACAATCGAGGACAATATCGTCAGTCCACACGAAGCTGCCGTTAGCACGCTTATTACTAACATCCATTTACTTCACAGAGGAGTTGGAGATCTCAGCTGACGAATTGTTGACTTATATTAAAGGCTCAAAGAACATGAAGGTCCCAGGTTTCGATAACATCATGAACTTGGTGCTCAAGCAATTAAGCCCCCAGTTCTATAACCATCTGGCGATGGTTTTCAATCAACTGCCGCCAACTTGGTTAGTTCCCCTCGTGTTGGAAGTCAGCCAAAGTCATCCCCATCCAGAAACCTGGGAAAGATCCTTCGTGTTCCAAGAGCTATAGGCCCATCAGCCTTCTCTCAGGAGTATCGAAACTGTTTGAGAAAGCGATCCACCGTCGGATTCTATTGTCTGCCAACGAGCTGAACATCTTGCTCGACGAGCAGTTCGGATTCCGACGAGGTCGCTCGACAGTGCACCAACTTAACCGAGTAACCAACATCCTCTAACGGAACAAGTCTGTTGCGAAATCATCTGCAATTGCACTTCTCGATATCACGAAGGCATTCGATAACGTGTGACACGATGGCCTGGTGTATAAACTAAAAAGATACAATCTTCCTACCTTGGTCTATCTTGGCGTTACAAATGACAGCAAGCTAATTTTCAGGGAGCAGGTTGACAAATCTGTCACAAAGTGTAACGTTCTGTTGAAGCTAGTGTACCCATAGATCATTATGCCTACAAGCAAAATCATACTTTCAGTACGGCATGCCAATCTGGGAGAGTTGTAAAACGCATCACTTGAAGCTTCAGCGTGTTCAAAATAAGTTCCTCAGGATGATCCTGAACACCCCTTCGAGGACAAGAACATCTGAGGTCCACCGTCTGGCCGAGATAAAAATGCTCGACGATCGCTTTAGTGAGTCTATCAATCGGTACAGGGCACGCTGCCAGACATCGGATCACCAGATCATCTGGTTCCTCACCTCTAGGATTTTCAAATTGTAGCTATAGGTTTTGTTTAAGGGGGTTATCAAATTTTAAAACTGACAATTCCTCAAGATCCGATCTGAAAAAAAAATATAACATAATACACACTAAACACACCAAACACCCAAACAAAACTGAAGAGCTGTAACACTTAATTTGTTAATTAGTTTATAAGACAAAGAATGGAAAATTAAAATTAGAGGTGGGTTATATCAGGGATATAACCGCGAGATTCTCGTAGGACCGCGTTGGTGTATAGTAATAATGGTATTATTCAAGTAATAAAACTCCTTGCAATTATTATGTTTTTTGTTTGTTTCTCACTTCCGCTGGCGAGACTCTGCAACGTACTTCGCTTGCCTTTGCTGAGACATTTTTTTTAAAACGTAGTAGTCAAACTGGACAATGAAACTTATCACTCTTTTGTTTTATGCCCACAGAAAATCAAAGCATCAGAAAAGTAAGAAGATTCAATGAAACAATTCAGCGCCAACATTTGATTAGCGCATATCTACTTTTGCAAACAAACACTTCGTTTGTTAATTTATCGAAAGTTGTATACATTTCCTTCAAATTGAATATATCAGAGGATAGAGATAAAGCTCTTCTTCTTTAAAGAGTGCTTAATTTGTATTTGTGACCTTTTGTTCAAGAGAAAATAACTCCGAAAGCTATTGTTTACAAAAGTAGATTCGCCCTAGTCTCATGTTGACGCTGAATTATTGTTTTACTTTACCTGCTCCCTCTTATACATTTTGCTTCACATTTTCTTTTCTTGACGCCTTTCTTTCTGAGTGAGATAGCTTAATTTATGAAAATTTTACTCAAACAAATCTAGGGTTTGTTTTCATTAGGGCGAATCTGCAATTGAGAGACTCTCTCCTCTCTCACTCTCTTTCATTTATTACAGTGCCATTATAAATCTTTTGAGGGATACTTCAGTACAGATAGAAACACAATAGTGCTGGCACTTGTAATAGCATAGACTAACTCAAAGACCAGTACTGCCGTGAAACGCATATCAGTCCCATCTTTGCTTGATTTCCTATTCATATGGGACTGATATGCGTTTCACGGCAGAGTAGGTCCCATACAAAAACGATTTTTTTCTTGGCTCAGTCAGTACTAGCACATCGGTCCCAAGCTCGGTCCCAAGCTTAATAATGCGCCCCTCATAATGAACTCACATGAACACATTCTGTCAAAATAACACAGCAAATCAAAACAAAGGCGCAAATATGTTTCACAAGGTGTTGGCTTCAAGGTGTACTTCGGACCAAGGGGTTCTACAACAGTGAACCAATTTCAAATCGCTAGTTGCATCTTGATTGTTGGTAATAGGGGACGGGCCACAATTGAAAAATCATACACCGGCACCAAAACAAAGTTATTTTGAAGAAGAAGAAGACATTTGCTACCCGTTTCCTACGATCTTAATAATAACAAATCAAAGAAAAAAGTTTTCCTATGAGGCAATTATCATAAATAATATTATTCAGTAATTTGAGGCAGCAACTCTGAGAATCAGTAAAAATGACTAATTTGAACTGGTTGATACTAATGGCACATTCGATCGCTTCTATTTTCGCGACTAATTTAGCGTTCATAACAGAAAAACGGGATTTAGTCGATAACCACATGATGTTTTATTTTCCGTATCGTAGAATCCAAATCCTACACATTCATTTGATTTCGAGCCACTGAGTAGATTTAAAAATTATTGAAGTAGTTTTTTCGTTTAAGATTTAGTGTTATAAATTTTAGTATTAAAATAGGAGTTTTGTTTTTATTTAAATTTTGTATGTAAGGACAAATTGTGATTTTTTTTAACTATTTAGATCGAAATCAAAAGAGGGAATATTTTTACCATTCCCGAATAAAAAATTCTCATAGATTTTCAATTAAATGTATTGTAACCATACAATAGAATCTATAGTATGTACAATCAATATTATTGTTCACAACTATAAGATGACAATAGGAGTGATTGTTACCACTATAGAATCTAGTGTAAATTTAGGCATCGACAATAGAGAAGGGGGGTTGTTATGTATCTTAACTATAGAAAAAATCATTATTTTCCGAACGAATTTGAACCAATTACTATTAATTGTATTGTTTCACAATTGTTGAAAATCCAAGCATATGGAGTGAATTGTAGATCTATTGTAATGACAATATGCAATTTTTCTTTATCTGATTCATGAACAATAAGATTCATGGTCAGAAATAGACTTTAATGTTATTTTATATTATTGTATTGTAATTGTATGGTTATTTTTATCCGGGTTCATTGACGATTCGCGTATAATTGATAATTATATTCCATATTGTTGTGACAATAACTCTAATATTAACAATATATTTTACATACAACATATAGATTGGAATATGCGGCAAATGGTTTTTCATTATGTGGGCTTATTCTTTATTTAGTTAGGATCCAGTTTTTCCCAGTTTTTTGTTTTGCATTCTACCAGTTTATAAAAAAAATTGACAACGCTGCCGGCAGCAATTCGTGTTTTTCTCGGTTAAATTGGGCAGTTGAACCGCCTAAGTAGATGTTTGGCAGAAATGTGTTTCACAAGCGTATTGAAAAATAGGTTTTGTTAGCTCCAAAAATTTATATAGGTATTTTCAAAATTGCTCTAAGGAAATGGGGAAGGACACTTACCCAATTCGCCTTTTCTTCAGAATCTCTAACGTGGAATCTAATTGAGCATCAATAAACGTACCTAATTGAGTACGATTATTTTGCTCATTTGCCACTAATGGTTCGTTCCAATATTGGAACGAAAAATTCGTTGCGGTGTTCAACATTTTTAGTTGATTAATAACAAAGTTTACGCGTGTGAAAATAAACTAATGTAAATTAAATAAAATACTTCATAAGTAAAATTCAGTCTTATGTTTTTTGTAAGAATAGCTTCATCAGCTTGTTTTTCTTTGATTATTACTCTAGCACTGTATTTTCATAACACTTCATTGCTACTGCGTTTATGTTTCGGCTTGGATGCAAAAATGCTAGATTTTAACTCGTTTTGCATTACAATTTCACACAACTTATCACTCTGCATTTTAATTTCAATACACATCAAACGTTAGCACAAATCGTGTGGACAGTAAACAACATTCCATCAATAAATAACGATCAATTTTACAGTACCGCTGCCAAATTACAAACAGCAAATTGTGTGCTTCAATTCAACGCGCCAACTGATCAGGGCACGAATTTCGGAATGAATAAGCTCCCAGAAGACCGTCCCAGTCATCGACTGGATTTGTATCCTGTTGCAACACGTTCACATTCTTCCGTTGCTTCGAGCGTCTTCCATGGAGAAGAGCCATGGGGTGCAGTATTTTGTGGTAGGTACCTACCATCTATCTATGCACGCACTCGAGTTCAATCATTGGAAGACTAGTGAAACGCCAGAATGTAGATACAACAAGGCATGCATTTGCAGCAGCATGTTCGGAGAAAAGCATGGTCAGTAGGAATTTTGTGATATGTTCTGAGTTAATTGATACAAACTAATGTTGGTGATTAAATCTTAATAACTCCCAAATAGATACTTTTTTTTGCTTATCAATGTCTATTGTAGATTACTGTTTTTATGAGAAAGTAATTACCACGATAAAGGTTGAACTATTATTAGTATTCATCTTCATAACCATAGTAATCGTCATCGTCCCCTGTGTTCAGCATATCGGCTAGTGACTTATGCTCCGGTTCTGGTTCAGGCTCTGGCTCAGCCTCAGCTTCTTCGTCATAGTCATCGATTATATGTTCGGCTGGAAAGACGTTTTAAAATATAAGTAGGTAGAGATGTGAAACATAATCGAACTGCTCAACATTAGTTGACTGACTGATTAACCTCATCATACGACTGAATCTTAATAAAATGAAGCCAAACAAAAAACGAAACTTCAGATAAGATTACTGAGTTATTTAAGCTTCAGGTGAAACTGGAGGGAGTCCTTTTTCCACATGATTTATAGGTTAGGTTAATTATCACTTCACGATTTTTGAGACCAAAAATCACAAACAAAACAAAACAAACAACGCTGAAATTGGAGGCAATTAATTCTGGAAAATTTCATTACGGAAGTCCTGATAGTATTTGAGATTTGTGCTCAGAAAACTTCGAAGTGATAGCGACATGATCCCGTTTGTCCTTTTTTTTTGAGACATTCTATTATATATGTCATTTTTTTTTTTTCTTAAATTGGACATTAAAGATATGAAGACCGGCGTTTTCACGTCAAAAAACTTGTTGGGACTGCTAGGGTCTTACTTACCATGCTCTATTTTCGTCAACTGCGTTTCATCGATGACGGGTTTCACATCCGCCGAATCACTATCGACCACAGGAAGCGTTGCAGTTACGGGTGGTTTCCTGCGAGCTGACGAGCTGGCCAAGTTCACTGCTGGGCGGGAAGCTCTGGTCAAAGCTATTTCCGGCTTAATTCTGTTTCGTGACAAAATGTCAATGTCACTGGATTCGTATTTCACCGGTACTTCCGGCTGTTGTTCTTCCGTAGTGACGGTACTGTCTGTCAATGTTTTCAAAATGTCGTAATTAATCTTGCTGGAAATTTTCTTCTCTTGAAGCATCTTTTCTATGGCCTCGCCAGCGGAATTGGAAGGTCCGATGTTCTTTTTTCGGTTACTCTTCCGTTTCTTCTTTTCTGGTTTTCCTTCTTCGCGTTCCTTTGCCAAGCGTTCCTCTTTTTCCTTCATTTCCTTTAGATGCTCAGCATGTAAGCGATTCCACATCATATCCTTGTAACAAGCTTCTTCCTCAGTCATAATATAACCATTTATTTCGTCATCATTCAGATCGTCCAAATTTAATTCTCCATCATCCTCTCTATGTTCTATTTTTGCATTTTCTTTCCGTTCGATATTATGGGAACACATGGCCAGTAAATCTGGTTTCATACCCTCTGGAACAATTCGTCGTCCATTTGCTTCAGTTTTACCGGTGGAACCGCCCGGATTTTCCTCTAGACATTCATTGATCACTTCGAGTGTGGATTCTTTGATAAACTGGTCTGTTTCGCCTATCTCGTCCACTGACAGATCCTCTCCCTTGAACTTTCGTTTTTTACTCATACTCTTGTGCAAATCTCTATCCAATGCAGCGTCGATCTCCGCTTGCAGTTGATTAAATTCCGTAGTAGATTCTTCTAACTTTTGCAATCGTTCTTTGTCTTTTTTCCTTGCAGCTTTAAACGCCGGTGGATCCTGTTCGGCCTCCAGGTCAACGGACATGAACTCATCCAAAGTGAGTGCACTGCTGGGCGTTTCACCGAACTCGACTAAACGCTTGCGAAGTGTCGATTCGTGAATCTTTACAATCCGAACAATGTCGTTCGGGGTGCGGCTAAACTCGTGCATTCTGGCCGCTAGGAGCAAAGCGGCTCCACAGAGTCCCGATGGACGGCGACCGGAGTGAATCGAATCTTTCTTCATTCTCTGAACCAGACGCTGAGCCGTCATCGATACTTCGTGAGTTTTCTCCTCAAATTCGAGCTTGTTGGCATAGCGCATGATGTAGATGCAAGGATCTGGAAAATAAAAGAGATAATAAGTAGTATTGAAAGTTTGAGCTTTTGAAAAGTTAGATCGAGTTTTATTAATGACACTATTGACCGACACAATCTTTTTCTCCACATAGGTCAACGATCGATTGGGTATCGGTGATAAGTTTGAGAAGGCTCCCCGGAACAGGGTGTATATATGATGACGTTGAAACTGCCCAAACGGGTCGAAATTGTTCTCTTTGTTGGTGATATCGTCTTAACAATGACAGCAAAGACTCTAGAAGAGATAAAAATGTTGGCAACGGAGGTAATCGGTTTGATAGGAAGATGGATTCATTGAGTCAAAATAAAGGTATTACACCCTAAAACTGAGGTGCTTTGGACAGTAACTGTAAGACAGTACAGATAGCAGATATCACGGTCAGTTTGATATGGCCACGAAGCACGTGTCGACATATCTGTCAGTCATGATGGACGACCGGTTCAACTTCTACAGCTGTGTCGAGAGAAGGTATCAAAGGTCATCAACGCACAACCTAGAATCATGCCGAATACCACTGAACCAAGCAGCAGTAAGAGACGTCCACTGGCTGATGTATCTTCGTCGATTTTGAGGTACGGAGGTCTATCCTGGGTACAGAGCTAAGAACGATTTTGACAGGCATCTTCACCGGTCTGTTCTGAATCTGAAATGTGTTTGTAAGTCCAAGATTGGAGTAGGCAATTCATCGTACAGATGGGTAACGTAAGTAAGAGTTGTTGGATTAGTGGACTGTAACACCCTTTTCTTCGGATCGGACACAAAAAAAAAACACTTAAATTCTTGAGTTGAAATGAAACAAAATTTATTAAGGTTTGATAGACATTTCGTTGGCGTCGATGGCTGAAACTCGAATGGTCGATCGCTCGGGCGCTTGCTGGCTGCTGCTCGTCGTCGTATTTTCCCCTCCACTTCCGCATAGTCGAAAAAAGTTGGCGCGCAAAGGTTGGCAGCGCCGCTTTATAGGATTTCGAAGGCAAATCGTAGTAGACGAGATTTCGGTCGTCTCTCATTTTCCATAAAACCTTCGAGCTGTCAAGCTGTAGCTCGAACATCCTCCCCAGGGGAACACTGAAGATTGTCCAGGATAGGTAGCGGAGCTAACTTGCTGATTGGGCGCTTCAAAATACCCTTCGCTGTACGCAGCTCTACCACCCGCACTATGTCGTCCTTACCTGGAAAAGTGGTTTCGATCCTCCCAAGCTTCCAACATTGCGGAGGTAAGTTGTCATCCTTTATAAGCACCACCATTCTTGGTGTAACGTTGCGTTTCTTCGTTCTCCATTTGCTTCTGGTTTGAAGCTTCGCCATACCAACGTTTCCAAAATTCATTTCGCAGGTGCTGAACATATTGCCAACGAGAAAGTCGGTTGACTGGAACCTCATCGTATGTCGGCTCAGGAATCGCTGTCGGAGGACGATCGATCATAAAATTTCCAGGAGTGAGTGGTTCGTGATCGTTGGGATCGTCCAAAGGGACGTACAATGGACTAGAATTGAGTAAAGCCTCAATCTGACACAGTAGCGTGCTAAACTCCATCATCGTGAGCTGAGCTGCTTGAGAAACTTTCTTGAGTATGGTCTTTGCGCTTTTCACACCTGCCTCCCAGAATCCCCCCATATGAGGAGCGTTAGGAGGAATTGTTTGCCAGCGGATTTGTTTAGACTGGCAGAACTCGAAGATTTTCCGTTCAGTTTGCTGCTGCTTGAACAAAGTGTACAGTTCGTTCAACTCTTTCCTTGCTCCGATGAAGTTGGTCCCATTATCAGAGAAAAGGTCTTCAGTAACCCCACGAGGCCACACTAGTCGGTGGAATGCCGCAATGAAAGCTTCCGTTGAAAGGTTTTCCACAGCTTCCAAGTGGATACCCTTGGTAACCATGCAAATGAACACACAAATGTATCCCTTTACCGGTGCCGCCTTTCTCCCTTGCTTCATCATTATAGGACCGGCGAAATCGATGCCCACCTTCTGGAACGAAGGGGCTCTGTTATACCGGCTGCTTGGCAGACCACCCATGAGCTGCTCAAGAGTAATTCTAGACTAACATTTGAAAAGGGCGGTATTCCAAAATCACCAAACCGAGAAAACTGGAGGCAAAGATTGGAAAACGAAAATCAAATCCTATTTTCCATAGAAAGCTCCAATGAACCATTTTTTGTGCTCAGATTTTGTATAATAATGCAGTGCTTAACCCTTACACACAATTTATCCATAAATGGGTTTTATTGAGTTAAAAATTGATAAAAACCAAAATACGCCCTGTTTATTCTTAGAGTGTTATTACGCCTTAGGCCTTTCGCCTGTTAAACAGCTATCACTGGAAATACGCCGTTAAGTTATGACATTCTGGCATCTTATTTGTTATTACGCCTACGCTCTTCAGTAACACTAATCAAGTGGCGAGGAATTACGACCCAGTGTTACTATATTAAAACAGTTAATTTCACTAATTAGATGAGTCTAGGTACTACTAGGAAAATTAAAGGTAAGAGTTCATTCTATCAAATGAACATTTTTCTTATGGTACTATTTGAATTATGGATTCTTAATCATGTTTTTACAGTCATGGACATAGACAACGCGATGGAACCAAAGCTGCGACATCGAATGAGGCGACCTGTGGGCTGGATCAATTACAGTGTTGGTGACCATGGAGGATTTTTCTTCTGTTCTATGCGATAAACATAACGTCGCTAATAGTGCGCTGCAATTTATCAGCCTCATCGCTCACCTGTTTCATGAGAATTTTTAAGCAATCGCACTCTCCGTAGGTGTCAGCTTTTGGCTTTCTAAAGCCAAGATTGAATCCGTTAAAAATAATACGATACGTGTTGTAGTGTACCGTAGGCTTTGAATCTTTATTGTATTTAGTAACGTACAATTCGTACATTTTACTTATATTCAAATCGCTGGATAAATATTTCTTTGTTCGTTACATAATAAGTGAACTGCCACTCAATAAATTGTACATCTCAACATACCATCAATTGGTGACGCCTTTATTTCCATTGAGTACTGGTAAATTGTTTCCTGAGTCCGAATTAGGTGTATGGCCTTGAAATTGTTCCCTTGCAGGGAATGTTGATTGTGTTGTCAGCCCAGCTGTAAGAATTAGATAAATAAATACAACTAACCTAATAAGTGAGTTAATTAGGGCAAAACATACATATTTTACGGCGGCAGGTGAAGTCGAGGGCACGTTTTATCTTCGGTGTAAAACTTTTTGGTTGTGATGTTCTCACTACCAAGTTTAAAGGATCGACTTCTGCGTTACGGATGGAGCAATCAAGAGGAGATTCTCCAATACGAGACATCAATAAATCCAATGGTCGTAAGTTTCTTGGGACTCCATATTGAGAAATAGGCGTCAATGACAGAACATCATCAAATGATACAACCGATTCATTCATTCGTGACAAATCTAAAGGCCTGAGATCATGAAATCGTTGTTCGCTGAATGCTGAATCTGTAGCCGAATGAATTCTTCTCGGAACTGCACGGAAGGAATTTGATGATGAGCTAGCACCATTGGCACACTATAGAAGCATTCTGTCGGAGGAGGTTTTGAAAAACAAATCTTAACAAATGGATCGGTTTGTATTGAAAGTTTTTACCTTCCGTAGTAGATGCTAGCAGTGCGGTATCCATGCGATACGATTCGACGAACGGAACGTCAAAATCGGATCGACCGTGCGTACGACCCTGCCTTACGTGGTTTGAATGGGTGCATCTGCCGGAGGAATTAAATTCGGACCCTGTTGGTCCTGCATGTGGAGGAGTTGAGGGAATATGAGGGGGGAATATTCCCATGTATAAGGTCATTTGCACTCAAGCTGAACTCCGGCCGTCGATAAAACCCGCTGTATCCGTTGTCACTTCTAAAAATTATATCCGCGTTAAAAACACATTTGAACTGTACTTAATTGATAAATTTTCAGCACTAACTTGGGATTTTCCGATTTGAACTTGTTTTCTTCAGCGTGAAGCAAAATCAAGCTCCATGAAACGTTATCCATAGCAACCTATCGACGGCGTAACAACACTCAATGGAAATCAACAACATTATCTCCACGGCATAATTCCAATTTAAATTTATAACGGGCGAAAATATGCGGCGAAATGACTTCTGCTCAGTGATTAGGGCGTAATGGTTATTTTCAAGTTTCAATAAAAATAATGTTATGTTTACGCATAAAATCCGGAAATATATATTGTAAGCTTAAGTCAAAAAAAGTATATGATGATTAGAATAGTGTTTGCCTAAAATATTGAACTTTTTGCCAGGATTTTAAGCAAACTGAAAACAAGTGGCGGAACAGCTGAATAACTAAAGCAATGTGTGATTCGGAAGAACGCCATAAATTATTCTTCTTGTTTAAGAATGTGCATAATTGATTTTGATGTCATTGTCAAGGTAAATTAGTTGTTCTGAAATTGTTAAATCTAAATATAGTATAATATGATTTGTTTACATTTTGGCTCTTCCGCCCTTTTCAAATGTTAGTCTAGAATTGGCTTCATCCGGAAACATTGGACGCAAGCACGAGTAACTTTGCGCACCACAGAACGGGCATGCCTACGAAGGGTCGCCAGAACCCCTAGAGACCCCGCCTGTAAGATCTCCTGATGAATGGTGCGAATCAAGCACTCCACTACTTGAATGTGTCTCGGCAGTAGCAGCTGATGCTTGTTGTCAAAAGACAATTTCGAATTCTCCATACGACCTCTAACTCGTAGGAGACCGTGGTTGTCGATAAAGGGACTTAGAGGTTTCAGTTTCTTACTTGACTCACCTGACTGCACCAAGGCAACTTCTCCAGCAAGATGTTGAGTATGTAGGACCTTCACAATTACCTTAATCGATTCTCCGTCGGATAGAGCTTGAAGGTGCGGGAGTCTTTCTTCTTCCTTGCATTTCTGGCAAACCTCAACACGTACGCCAAAACGCGTTGCAGCTTTCGAAATGACTCGAACTGTTCAAAAACAGGCAGCTCTTCAAATTGAACCACCGGTTGAATTACTGCTACACACTTCAGTTCAGGTACGTCTTTATTCGGGATGGGAACCGGATCTTCAACCACATAATCTTCACATTTCAAGTACTTCGGACCAGTCCACCAGAGTTCATTCTTGGGTAATGTTGCAACAGGCTGACCACGCGATACTACATCAGCTGGATTCTTACTCGTGTTGACATACTTCCAGGTAAATTAATCACCCGTTGCCTTAATCTCACAAACTCTGTTCTTCACAAATACTTCTGGAAGTCACTGGTGACTCTGGACTTTTCTTCAACCAAGCTAGCACAACCTGGCTGTCACACCACAACACTACTTCTTTAAAGCTTAGTTGAATCGTTTCTAAAACCTTCTGCACCAGCCGCTGAAGTAATACGTCCGCCACTAACTCCTTTCGAGGGATCGTGATTATAGCCTTCGGAACTAGCTTTGACTTCGCACTTAACAAATTACCTTCTGTTGACTGTCCAGGTATAATCGACCGTATGTATACACAAGCACCATAAGCATCTCGGGGCGCATCCGAAATTCCATGTAGCTCATGCCACAACACGACGAGGAATTCGAAGCTGATTCACTGCACTCATAGACTCCAAAAAGTACTTTCATTGTTGCTCTAACGGTCTACTAATAACTTCGTCCCACCCAACGTCTTCCTTTCAGATGCTCTGCATCATCAACTTTTCAATCAAGATTACTAGCGCCGCAATCCCCAAAGAATCAAACATCCTGGAGATAACCGATAGTACTTGTCTCTTCGTTGGGTTCTGGACATCGGACGTGGGCAGAGATGCAAACAACAGATAGTCCGAGGCCGGTTCCCACATCAGTCCTAATGTTTTCACTATTTCACTTCTACCAAATTCACTAGTTTTCCTTTGTCTTCTTCAGTTAATCCGTCCAATAATTTCGCGTCACGAACGTGACATGTTTTTTAAATGCAGAATTTTGAATAATGATCTGCGGTAATCTAAATTCTGTGAACAAGCCAAATCTGTAACTCTAATAGATAGCGAGCTAAAACAACTAACGCATTAAACAAAAATGGACAAAAATTGCCGATTTTTCATGAGTTTACATTCAACCGCACTGACAAAACTACCCATGCGGCATCAATCTTAGTAACCCATGAGTCAGCAGACAAAAGTTGACAGCTCAATCGAACTCTAACCGCGATGGCAAAAACAGTGAAGCAACTCCGTTCGGAAGTGTGCGCGTTCAAAGAATGGCAGCCCGCCGCGTCGAAAACGGACATCGTGCGACACTTTGTGGGCGCCGGATATGCCCATTCCGGCATCTACAACATCTTGGCACTATTAGACAACAATCGGAGCATCCAAAGAAAGCCCGGTTCCAGACAGCCGACGACCCTGAGCGAAAAGAAGCTCCAAAGGATGCTGAAGAAGAGGACCGAGTTAAAAGTGGCTACATTGCTGCGTGCGCTTGGTCGGGAGGTCGGTTCAACCGGCCAAACAGTGAAAAATTACCTGGCAAACATGAACATACATGTCAGGAAGCGGAAATCGCGTCCACTGGTTTCGGAGCTGCAGGCAATGACGCAGTGGCAGCGTCTGAATAAGATGGACAACTCGATTTTCTCGGCGAATCGCGACGTAGCGGTGGTGTTTGACGACGAGACCTATATCAGCCTGGATGGCAACGACTGGCAGGGCACTTCGTATTTTACTTCCCCCACGAAGGAAGTGAGTTCCGCGGTGAAATTCATTTCACACACCAAGTTCCCCAAGAAGGTGCTGCTGTGGCTGACAATCAGCGAGAAAGGCATGTCAAAGCCGCTCTTCTTTCGCTCCGCACTGTCCGTGAACGTGGAAATTTATCGTACGAAATGCCTGCGGGAAGTTGCGTCGTTCATCAAGAAATACCATAAGAGCGAAGACGCGGTGTTCTTGCCGAATCTGGCGTCAGCGAAGCGATCGTTGGAGGAGATGGAGCGGCTGAATATCGAAGTGGATAATTCCGATAATTCCGAATTTTAGTAAATAATCGTTTTTCGACTAAAAGTCATTCATTTTTAACTTTTACCAGCTTGCTATGTTCTACAAAGTTGTTTGTTTCCCAAAAAACTGACCGTAACACCTTCTAGGCCGATTTCTGGACACGAACTCGTTTTGGAGCTGAAGTGCCTGGTTCACATCGCTCCTTTGCCTCTATTTTTAACTTGTTTTAAGATCATGGATGGTAGACCCAAGAACATCCTTTTTTCCTTTCGAAATTGTTCCAAATGTTGCTAAAAAAAAGTCGCATTCGAACGTGTTTTTTGTTGCATTCTTAGCGAGTGCGACACCCATTGTGCACACAGTTTTGTGAAACCCTAAACTTAAGCCAAAATATGCCATGTTGTTCCATGTGAGATGCGAATGGTGTCAGCTATCACCCCCGCACCAAATGCACCATGTACAAAACGCTCATAAGACCGGTGGTTCTCTACGGACACGAGACATGGACCATGCTCGAGGAGGACCTGCAAGCACTCGGAGTTTTCGAGCGACGCGTGCTAAGGACGATTTTCGGCGGTGTGCAGGAGAACGGTGTGTGGCGGCGAAGGATGAATCACGAGCTCGCTGCACTCTACGGCAAACCCAGCATCCAGAAGGTGGCCAAAGCCGAAAGGATATGGTGGGCAGGGCATGTCACAAGAATGCCGGACAACAACCCTGCAAAGTTGGTGTTCGCTACTGATCCGGTGGGCACAAGAAGGCGTGGAGCGCAGAGAGCACCATAGGCGGACCAGGTGGAGCGTGATCTGGCGAGCATTGGGCGTGATCGAGGTTGGAGTATTGTGGCGTACTATTGTTGATTATGTCTTATCCTAAATGTGATGTTGAACAAATAAATGTATGCATAGAAACAAAAGCGTTCACGCAAATGAAAACAGACCGTGAACTAGTTCACGTTTTCATGATTTTTACCCAAAAACGTGATTTAGTTCCGGATTACGTGATTTAGTTCACGGTGTATTTTTTATTCTCGAATTCATGACTGCAGTTCACGGATCCGGTTACGGATTTTTTTCCGTGTGTATTTATGTCAGATTGATGATCTTCCAAAACCATATCCTGTATTTTGGCTATGATTTTTAGCGTTGATGCACTTTTTGGACGTCCTCGGCGTGGATCGTCTTCAACGCTTGTACGGCCACGCTTAAACTCCCAAACCCATCGGAGAACGGTTGAAAAAGAAGGAGATGACCCCTATAATACTTTCACCATATTTTTATGGATCTCAGTAGCCAACAATCCTTCCAAAACAAAGACTTTAATCACAACACGATATTCGGATTTTTCCATTGTTAAAAATTACTCTGACACATCAATTTCAAACTGCTTGTAAACAAAAAATGATTTGACGGATCGAAATCAAATTCTCAGTACGTTCTGATAAAAGATGAAATATTCAAATGACGTAGAAATTTAGGTTTTTCTACTACTCCATAGATGTCGCTTTCGAAACTTTTTGACTAGCCTAGTAATTAGTGTTGAAGAACACGTTCGAATGGTTCGCGGTAATCAAATCCGCAACTCAGACTTGGCAAACAAATTTAATCGTTCTATGTCGGCTGTTAAGCCAGTTTCAAATAGCATCGATCAAAGGAGTGAAGACAACACCCAAGCTGCTGCATCATCTGGAAGTTCTACTCAGCATCAGCCTCCATCAGTCAAAGATAGCTCGCAAATTAAAGCAGGTAAAAAACAGGTAGAACGAAGCGAGTCGAAGTCACCCAAGATGCAACGCTCTAATCGATTGAAAGCTCAGCCAAGAATGAAGTACTTAAAATAAGCGTTTGTAGGATTCGATGTACCTTTCTAATTGATGAATCTACTTTAAAGTTTATATAGATTATAATTAGAGAACAAGTATTGTTATCGTGATATATTCCTGTGGAGAAAATGTTAACGCCAGCAGGGATTGTAATATGTTTAGTAAAGTTCATAGTAGAGGAATCAATTGTATACTGCTGCAACATTGTTATATTAACGAATGTTCCAGAAAGTATAAGCACACCTTATTTTAACGGTCACTTTGAATATAATGAAATATTTCAACATGTTTTGGTTGCGTCCTTTTGTTTGCACATTTCTGAATGACATAGCATCAAAAGTTTTGTGTTACCTATCAAAATACGCGGTCTTACTCCGGAACAACGAAAAAGTATCGTACACAAATGGTGCACTGTGAGCGGACTCTCCTTGAGAAAATTGGCCAACGAAGAGGGTGTGAGCGTCGGGGCGGTACGATCTGCGATTCGAAAATATAGAGAACAGTGTACGTTTGAAGATGTGCCGAAGAGTGGTCCTGTTAGTCTGGATATCGATAAAAAGATTAGGGATTCTTACAAGCGAAAACCAGCGACTTCCGTTCGGGATGTTGTGAAAAACCTAGGGACCTCGTCGAGTAATGTCATGCGTGCCAAAGAAAGACATGGGCTAAAAACATACCGGAAGCAGAAAAAACCCAAAAGGAACCCAAAACAGGCCGCGTCCGTGAAACCACGGGCCCGCAAACTCTACGATTCGTCATTGTGTAGAAATTCTGGGTGTATAATAATGGACGATGAAACGTATGTGAAACTAGATTACAAAACGCTTGCCGGACGACAATTCTATACTGTAAGCGAAGACAAAGGCATCCCCGAAACGGAGAAGGCAATTTTTACCGAAAAATTCGGTAAGAAGGTTATGGTTTGGCAGGCAATATGCGAGTGTGGTAAAACATCTAGTCCGTACATCACAACGGAGACGATGAGCACTCAGAAATACGTTAAGGAATGTCTCCAGAAGAGATTATTGCCGATGATCAGGCAGCAGGAAGGTCAAGTTGTGTTTTGGTCTGATTTGGCGTCATGTCATTACGCAAAGGACGCTTTAGAATGGTACAAAAGTCAGAATATATGTTTCGTGCCGAAAGACATGAATCCGCCGAACTGCCCGGAGGTACGGCCAATCGAGACTTTTTGGGCTTTAACCAAAGCAAAGCTTCGAAAATTCATAAAACTACCGGACGACATCCAAAAATTTAAAAAAGATAGGCCGAAAGTGATCAAAATGCTGGGAAGTACCACTGTGCAGAAGCAAATGGGTGATGTCCGAGGAAAAGTTAGGAGTCTTGGCTATGATTAAATATTTTGATTAAACGAGAGTAAAATATCATATAAAATACAAATACAACTATGATTTGCCAAATAAAATTATTAAAACAAAAAAAAATGACTTTTTTGTTATTTTGAAAGTGTGCTTATACTTTCTGGAACAGTCTATATCTCATCCGACCATCCATATTCGATGATTAACTTATGAGTGTCTCAAACGCATGTATCAAATCTTTTCGAGAGTAAAATTCTTACGCAAATCGAAACTTAATCTGCGAAATTATTGCAACAATCCTATAGATTAAACTTTGATCATATTATTGGTTCTCTAGTGCTAGTTATCATACGATGAAACAATGAACTTTTGTCTTAAAATTTTGAGTCCTTTACATCTATATTAGCGGTAGTAAACAATTTCAATAATAAATTACAATAGCTCCACCACTACTGGCTCGCTCACCCTACAAATTAAAAACAGGCAAATATACGAAGCAGGTTTTGCCAGCCAGCCAACATTTTATTTATGCATCGGGAAGTAAAGTAAAGACATATATGAGGAGGCCCCGCCAGCCCAATAAGATGTGAACGGACAGCGGAAGAACGAAAGAGACGAAAAGTTCACAACGACATACCTATTTATAATCAACTTCAATGTCTCCAGCAAGCACGTGATACAAGGCCAATGAGATAAATGTTAAATTAAATAGATTTTTGTTCCTTTCATTCATAACTAGTCAGTTTCATGCACTAAGTATTCGTTACATGATACATGCTAATAATAATCGAGGCGTTGTTATGTGTTACATCTCATTTAACACCAGTATGGCGTTTATGCATAATACGAGAATGAAAACTTTACAAATAGATAAGAAAAATGCAAAGAATTATGATGCGTTACGGGCAATGGCTAGACCAATCTGCGTTGATAAATGATAAAAAAACTACCCTATAACTTAAACTAAAACCCCAACCCGGAAGATAGTAAACAGACAATCCCCATCCACCCGTGCATTACCAAAGCCGGTTGACTGCAAGCAGTACTAACCTACATCAATATCACACCATGAAAACCACAAGACCTAGGCAGATACTTCACATAGCGAAAAATACTATGTAAACGGAATCTTAATTACTTATTACGTCATGGAATGCAATATCTCAATAAACTTGAAGCGAACATTAGTGCAGCCAGTGAGTGTCGGCTAAGCAATTCCCAATCCACCAGACTGGTGCAAACCGTCTCTCGGAACGATTTATTTCGCCATTTATTATGGTTGGGTTGACGAGGGCAACTTTTCCCAGTTAGATGCAGTTGCCGCTCATTGCAAAATGGGTTCATTCGTGGTTTCGTTAGAATTGGGATATCGAAGGCCATTATATACTTCACCTTACTATCTGTCTTGATGATATTTCATAAACAACTGAAATAACACAACATATGCCAGGAAATGGATGGAAAAACAATGACGAAGATTGCTTCATCTTATCTAAATTACAAACGGCTATGGAAGAAAGCAAACAAAAAGTGCATTTATCTTTGTTTTATAAATTGCGCCATGAGACCGACGTACTTCGAACGACGGTGCAAGTGACCTACATCGAGCTTGTTGAAAGGGTTATATTAAATCTTATAATCCGTTGTTATAGGGTAGAACTTTTGCAAATAGGGAAGAATACCACTGAAATCCATAAAATACGTCACGCTTAATGGGGAACGACGTTGGACACTTTAGCGATCCATACAAAAATTGTTTGATAATCATATAAAATATTTGACGATTGAGGTTTGAAAGTGCGCATTTAATGCGTGACGTACTTAATGGACATTTCCTATGTTTGAACAATCGTACTGCCTTAATAAACGTAGTTTAGATACCTCTGGACCCGGTATTGAAGGCTTGAGTCATTCAATATCTGAACACACTGTTTATTTTACTGCTTTTAGTAGTCGGAACTGGCATATTTTAAGAACAGTTTGTTATGAAATTTTCCCTCTTTCAGTGCTAGGTTAGTTTACTTTTAGTTCATTTTGTTTCAAAGAAGTTATATTTGATCGAAGCCACGGACCGAATATTAATTTTTGGACACCCACGTTTAAAATCTGACGTGGTCAGTTAAAAAAATCCCGAAGTTGTTGAAACTAGTCAAACCCATCGTGTGCAGCATTCTCAACATTTCCGTGAGTGGCATACTGTCGATCTTCAGGATTACAGCAAGCATCGTAGTCGATCTAATGATCGGAAGTTGCATTTGAATATGTTGAGAATGATTAGGGCAAACCCAGGGCTGTCGAATCTTGATAGAAATTCAATGCCAGCCAAAGCATTTCCAAATCGATTCGACTACGATAACGATTTTCGGACCAGTAAGCAACCAAACAGAACACTACAGCAGAATCTAATAAGGCAATAAGGTTCGTACCAAGCACGAAGGATGCTTCCTCTTGAAGATGGATAATGGGCAGTTACCCGGACAAAAGTTCTATGAGTGGCGTCCCGCAAGTTCAAATTCGTTTTTGCCGATAAATTCGCGAGAAAGCTTATGATCTGGCAAGGTATTTTAAACTGCAGGTTTTCGTGATAAACAAGATTACGAATTCCAAATTGTACAAGCAGGAGCACCCGAAAAAAAACGTGTTCTTCCATACATTAAAGCTCACAATGGACATGTAAAGTTTTTGCCTGATTCGGTACTCCAGTGGTATAAACCGGGTGAATTACTTCGAAAAAGACATCTATCCACCTAACTGCCCTCAATTTCACCCAATTGAGAAATATTGGACATTTGTCAAACAGAAGTTAAAGAGGAGCGCAAAGGTTACTCCGCATGCAAAATAGATGAAAAGATAGCGAAACAAAATGGCCGCTCAGGTGTACAAACAGCGTGTGCAAAATATGACGATCAATAACCTTCATTTGGAGCATTTGACATTTTGATTTCAATAACATATTAAATAACTCAAGTTGTATGCCTTAGTTCATAGAGAAAATATAATTTCTCAGGTACTCCCATGCGCTGAACTGGCCGGCTTGATGTGCTAAGAGTCAGTTCCATTGTGGTTATATCACATGAATTAGTTATTTTACTGTAATTATCTACAAATTTTTTTCAGCATTTCAATATGGCGAAGCTGATTGGCGTTGTCTGGGCAACGTTGTCCACTTGTCAATAGGGAAGTGAGTGGCTGCGGCCGAAGATCGTGTTCAAGAAGAGTATGTTTCTATTCTCATATAATGAACAATTTCAGCACGCTTCGCGACATCTTTGCATTTCAAATTACTTTTGCATTTCAGAGCACGGAGCAGCATGACAATTTAATACTTGTAATGCTAATTTTGTTTTTCAGCATTTCAGCATTACATTTTCATTAAAGGTACATGTGTTACTGCTGAGAAGCATAAGGTCTTTTTCTATTAACCACCTACACTTGTGAGTGGCCCCAACAACATCCTTACTGTTGGAGTGAAGCGGTTCTCAAACTCGATGTTTTAACGTACTTTTGTATTCCATTGAAATACACCACCTACACTTGTGAGTGGCACCAACGGCATTCCTTACTGTCCCAAGCATCATTGGTTCTCTGTGTAATAACAGCTGATCTGGCAATAACGGAGTAGCAACCTCGGGCGGTCAATCACAAATAAAATAAAATAATTTCAGCATAAAATTTTCATTGAAATTCTCTTCCTGAACTACAACTACTATTCCATAAATGGCTGGCATGTGATTATAAGCAACATACGATTGCTTATATTTAATATGTGTTCAGTGGTATTATGATAAGATGTACTATTTATTTCAGACATCATCCAACCAGGCTCTTCGATCACTAAAACTGCTTTCTTCAACCTATAGAATAGTCTGTTGATTCTCAAAAATATAAAATATATCAAATATTTTTTATTGAAATTGTATCTTTGTTGCAAGGACTGATCTACCCTGCTTAACAGCTTTTCCAGGACTATTTATAAATTTATACATATCCAATTTTTATTTTGGCTGTTAGTTATATTTTGGAAAGGCATATATTATATTCTATAACGTACATCCCTGCCCTTCGGTTCAGAGGGGTATGGGCGCGTTCTGTCGAGTTGGTCGCGGCAGATTTCATGTGTGAATAGGCTGCCATATTAACGTTCAAAAGTGCCTGAACCAAATGGACAGTTTGTTATGATCACATGAAGTTGCGATGTGGGAATCGTTGCCCTGATATTCCAAAATGTAAAGACTGTATTCGATGAAATTTGGACACACAAAATAGGTCACCAAAAATTTTCCTTGAGCCCGATTCTTTTCAAACTTTCTGGAAATAAAGTACTACTAAATGGTTAGGTTTTTACATCATTGGTTTATTGAACCTCTTTTCCCAACCCAAATGCCCGCACCGTTGCCTTGACTCCTTTCATCAAATTTTGGGCAATGATAGGACCGACTTGCTTACTTACTTTTAACCACACTTTCTTTAGTTCAAGTTCATTTTCTATCAGTTTTGGAGTTTTAAAGAGCTTTGCCTTCATGATTGCCCAACATTTTTCAATTGGGCGAAGTTCCGGAGTGTTTGGAGGGTTGACGTCTTTTGGTACAAAACTACATTATTATCTTTGTACCAGTCTAAGACGGACCGGGCATAGTGGCAAGATGCCAAATCCGGCCAAAACAGTTTCGGGCCATCGTGAGATCTCAAGAAGGGCAGAAGTCGTTTTTGGAGGCATTCGTCCTTGTAGATTTGTCCGTTGACCCAGAGGTGATGAAGGGTGACTCATTTTGCCACATCCGCAGATCGCTTGCCAGACAAGGAATTTTTTGGCGAATTTCGACAGTTTCTTCTTCCGTACACTCTCCGGAACGGCCAACTTAGAGGTGGCAACGTAGTGTTCCTGTCCTGGCATTTGTTTGGTGTCGGCTTTAATGTAGGTCTAATCGTCCATCACAATGCAGAACGGTTTTGTGAGCCACTCCCTGTACAGTTTTCTTGCACGAGTTTTGGCCACCGAGTTCTGTTTATCGCTCCGGTTCGGTGCCTTCTGGACCTTGTCCACATGTAATCCAGAACGTTTCATTGTTTTCTGCACAAAACAAACTGAAACTTTCGACTTTTTCGCAACATCCCTGATCGAAATGTTGGGATAACGCTTAAATTGATTCAATACCATCCTGGCCTTCTCCGGATATGATGTGCCTTGTTTTTTTCCACTACCATATTTCCGCTTGGTTGTCTTACGGTCCTTGAACGTTTTGATCACATGAGATACGTTTGAATTTGCGATTCCGAGCTGTTTTCCGATCCATCGATGAGAAGCGTTTGGGTTTTCGAAGTGAGTGCCCAAAATTTGTTCGTACATTTTTTTCATTCGAAGCCATCACTGAAATCACTCGACCGATTTTCACAAAACTCATTACACCATTGACACAACACAATGAAGTACATTCAGTTAAAATTTCAATAACTTTTACCCACACGCTAAAAAGTTACGGACAATTGCGTGTGTTCAAATTTCATCGAATACTGTCTTTAGCATGTGGAAAAATGTTTCTTGTCTTCTACAACCAAACATGATGGAATTAACGGGTGAAAACTCATAGGGAATGATCTCACAATGCATCCGTCAAACCATTCTGAACGGCCGTTGAGAGAATATCACCATGAAAATCTCACATGCGCATAGCATGTTACCAATTTCTATTGCTTTCTCTTCATTCTCTTGTTCTCTTCCCTATCCGATGACTACGAGCAATACCATATGACAACGTGCATAGGCCACAGACCAACATAGACCTTTGCCTAAAGTCAGCTCTTCAAAAGCAGAAACACCGAGACGACACAGAGGAATAAGTAAAGAACGGTAACCCTAACCAATTTTACTTTCAGTCAAATTTTCTAATACAAGGTAAGCTAGTAAGTGACTACTACAAAATATACTAAATATCCATTACATAATATATAAAGGGGAAAGGGAGCGACCATCAGGGCACCCAAGTCAAACGATTTGGATAGGGAGCATGGGACTGCTTCCTTCCTAATGCCACATTTCGCGGAACGAGGGCGAAATTGTGTTTATTCTGTCAATCGACGGCTCAATTCTAGTGCTGTGAGTGTGAACATGCTCTTGGAAGGAGATTCTCTTCCCTACATTTGCGGGTTTCGCGTAAGTTTCTCTGCTTACGGGCCCACCCAAACCTTTTTGAACCTTAATATAGGACCTTGATGATCACAAACAACACTAGAATCTTGATCAAATTGTTTTTTTTTTATTATTCCAGTGCTAAGGAAAGTTGCCTTGCTACAACAGAAACTAGTATAACATCATCATAAAACACATGATTTATAAATTGTATTAAACAATAGTATCATTAGTCATCCCGCAAAATGACATAATTACCGCTTATTGATATACTGCAATGATTTTCATGCCGACCAGCCAATCACTAGAGTAGCAGTTCATGGTTTCCGCACATGTTTGTGATAAGAAGGGCTAGAATCATTTGCTCACCTCGACATAAAATAAAGTGAATTCACACAAGTCACCAGTCCACAAGTCCTAGTGAGATCAACTCCGGATGCATACGTAACTCGTCCCAATAGCACAGGAGTTATTCTCAAATCAGGATTATTAAAAAAAATCACCCTTTCCTTCTTTTTTAAGTCAAAACGTTTTTAATATAGGACCACGTTTATCTTTCCTATACCTAAAAAAGAAAAAAAAATTAATAATGCGAATGTTACGCTAAATTGAAAGGTTTTTGATAATTCGCTAATAACTCTCGTTTAACTGAACAGAATGACTTCATTCATATACCATTCGATCGAAAAGACTTACAAAAATTTCCGTCAAAACTTGAATGCTATTAGTATAAGTACTTCAATTTTTGTCTTAAGAATACGAATCTCTTTTGTCTTAAAAAATACGAATTTCAATATGACCAGGTTGAAAATTTGGATTTCCCTTTCCAGGTCCTAAAAACCGGGTAACAAATGGTTCAAACTGACTTCTTTTTTTTAAATTCCATTCCATGTTTATTACTGCAATAGTCGCCTGTGATTTATTCCACAGATCGCTGAAACGTTTCGTTTATATAATAGCTTAAATTCTCCACTTTATTTCGTGGTACAACATGTTTATATTCTTGTTACATTCAGTAGAACGGCGTTGTATCAAGTGGAAAAATACAAAAGCATTTTTTGCGAAAGGCAGCAAAATCAGAATTTATCGGTACGCGATTTTGTCAAGAAACTAAAACTACCGAAAAGTACCTTGTTTTGTTCAAATCATTTGCGGTTGACTGTGAAACGGAAAGTTGGAAGTGGAACAAACCAAAAAGTCCCAACAAATGGACAAGAAAGTGGTAGCAATTATTGAGAAAAATCCCAATCTTTCTGTGCGAAATGTGGCTCGCAAAGTTGGTAAGCCAACATAAAACGTACAAAAGTGTAGCAGAGGCCCTTGCCTGAAGGCATACAAAGTGAAAAAGATGACTAGCAAAATTTCACTGCAAAAATTCGTGCTAAGAAGCATTACACCAATTTTTCGCAAACATTTTCTTGAATCATAATGGATGACGAAATATACGTACTCGAAGCTTCCGGGTCTGGCTTTTTATGCCGCAATGTAAAGGAACGCCGTTACCGAGCATTTCCAAACACAGAAGGTGTCCAAATTCTTGAAGAAGTATTTGATTTGGCAGGCCATATGCAGTTGTGGTCGAAAAATTAAAAGTTTCGTCTCTACCGACACTATAAATAATCATGTGTACGAGGATGGATGTCTGCAAAAGCGATTGCTACCGTTTCTTGAATGGTATAAGGTACAAGAGGTCAAATACGTGCCAAAAAAGCCAATCCACCAAGCTGTCCAGAACTTCGCCTAATAGAGAAATACTGGACTTTAGCTAAGCGGAAACTCTTCGAAACTAAGAAGAAAGCAAATGATACTGATGATTTCAAGAGAAGATGGAGAATCCTCACGGCGGGCGTATATAAGAATACAGTACGGAACCTGACTGCGGTTGTACCACAGAAAGTTCGAGAATTTTACAGAAAGAAGGATTAACATCTGAAACAACTGTTTCTAATGTAAATATAACTTTATTACTATGAAATAAACAATCGGTTTTGTGGAATTGCGTGTTTTTTTTGCTGCTATTATTAGGACAAGGAAAACTTCCAAAAACGGGGTAAACATTAACCAACAAAGCTTTTTTAGCAGTAAATTTCACTAGATGAAGCATCATGCTGCAACAAATGCGCGTTGTAAGTTATCATTTACCCCGTGCTTGGAATAGACCCGTGCGCCGATCTATCTTGAATCAGCGGCGGCGTGTATTATATTATCAAACGGCGGCGGCGGCGAGGATCGGCGCGGGCATAAATTATCCCTCAACATATCCTTATGCTTATCCATTAAGACTGTTTTGCTTTTTCGTGCACTGTAAAGACTATAGGATCACTCCAAGTCTAATATTTTGATAGAAGGTCCGGATATACATAAACTTATATGACTTAGATCGATGAATTGAAGTGTGTATGTGTTTTTCTGTACGTGTGTATACAAAGAAATGAGACTTCTAAAAATCTAAAAATCGAAAAATCTTACCCCTTAGTTATACAGTATTGACTCTTCAATTCAGAAATCTGGTATGTCCTGTTAATTTACACTGATCGTTAAAGATGGTTTTTGAATTTTTTCACGCCTGACAAAATAAACTCTATTTGTTTAAGACTCCGTTCAGACTACGAGCTATATCACTTGATATAGCGGATTTTAAAATGAGACGTCAGGTGGATTGTTTCAAGTGGAAATTAGATGTACGAACATTGATATCAAGCTACTCTATATCAAATGAAATAACTCGGAGTCTGGACGGCACATTTCATTTCTTTTATGTTTGACAAAATTATGAAATACCATTCAGCAAGTTTACCGATTCGATAAGCATGAAGAAAATATGAAATGTTGAAGGTTACCTTTGTCCTACCATATTTATTACATTACTTAAGCATAGATAGATAGTTGTGTTTTATTCCTTACACCCTTTAGTTTATTTTCCAATTAATGGTAGCCTCAGACCTCGGAATGTTTTTTCGCTGGATTTTAATTCCAGTGCATTTTAAATGCGGATTTCTTATTTTCCGCGTCGAAATTCCGTTAATCTCACCCCTTTAAAATTACATGAGAACAAAATCCTTGGACAAGGTTCCATTTTTCATTCTTTAACCATTTTTAATTGCAGGACAATCGGAGTTTTTAATAAGAAAAACGTATACATAGCCATGCAACCTGACGTAACCTTGTTTTCCTAAGAAATTCTAAAGGCTCGAACGCGATAACGGAAGCGGAACGGCGGCGGCAGCGGAAGAGAACAATCTGACTAAACCTGCTTGTCGGATAGAAAACTGATTAGATCCAAGTTGATTCCAATTGGACATATCAACGACATTTGCGACAACTGTCAAACTTGCTGTTTCCGTTCTGCTTCCGTCCACAAAAAATTCACAATTTTATTATAAATGAAAATTACTTGTCGAATTCCAACGACCAATCGATTGCAGGATCGTTCTTAATATCTCGATCTCTATCTTCCTACAAATTGAGACCAGCCTTTTGTTTTGCTTCGATATACATTGCAAAACACTTGGTCAGGAATCAAATGATGAATAAAACCATTTTTGACATATTTTAGTGCAGCAACTTTTTCCACTCATCGCTGATTCGATAACCATTATTATAAATATGTACACTTGCGATGGAAATTTTCTCGACATTTAAGGCGGACATTTTATTATTTTTAAATTCAAACTCACTCGCGAAATTGCCGAAAGTTCGGAACAGCGAAATGCAAACTGCAGTTGCTATAACGAAACGACAAAGCTGATCACCGTCTCACACGCACACACTCTGGATGTCACATCGCATCGAGATGTCATCATTTGTCATCAGTAATACACTCAGTAGCAAAAAAAAAGCCGAGCAAAATTTTGCTTCCAAAATATGCCATGTTCAACCTACTGTAACTTTGTCAATTATCAATATTTTAAGCTGAAACTTTCACTACACTATAAACAATGTACATACGGTCTATATGATCGAAATTTTATGTTGATCAGGCTTATAAATTTGAAGTTTTCATTACATATGTGAAAAAAGTCATTTTTGGACATACCAATTTCAAAAATCCGTATTTCTGTGAAAAATTTAGATAACATACTTTAAATTTTACAATAGCCTAAAAATACATAAGAAAAATTGACAAAGTTACAGTAGCTTGACCATGGCATTTTTTGGAAACAAAATTTTGCTCGACTTTTTTTTTGCTACTGAGTGTAAAAGCAGATTTCTAAAGGGCTAATGTACATAACTGAAGGGATGTATACACGGTGAAAAATTTCATCAAATTGCCCGGCAGAGCGGGTAAAGAACTGCAGCAGCGCGCCGGTCGAAAATAGTGGCGCGGGCGGTGCTATAAAATCGTCGGCAGTGGCGGCGCACAGATCTAGCATGGAATAGGGACCCAGCAAACTGAAGCCGTTTCTTACCCTACATCAAATATTAAAATACAATATGTTATACGGATTCATAACATACGAGGCTTATACGAGGATTCAGAGACACGACAGTTGAGCCACGGTAGTTGATCAAAAATTCATATCTGAACAGAGCAATATGTATTGAAATATTGATGGGTTTGTTGGATATTAAATTGTATTGCTTAAAGCTGAACAAAGGAAGAAGATAACTGAACCTATTTGTTTATACTTGTTGCTGTAGAAAGAAAAGTCGTTTATTCTAACTTTCAGCTGTAGCGACCATGTGTGCTGTATATGAGAGTTATGAATCTAAAAGCAAAACGAGCAGAAGGATAACAGGAGTTCTCCGAATAGCGCGGGCAAATATTGCCGGCGCTCTTTACCGGCTTTCGTCCAACTTATTAACGAAAGTGTTTCTATATTGACCTCATCACTCACAATTAATCCTACTCGAATTGAAAGGTCTCTCACCCAATGCAACCGTTTGTGATGTTTGGCATTGTTTCTGAACGTAACCAAATAGTATGTATTACCACCAGAAACAAATCTATTTACTCTCCAAATTTTTTATTCAGCATAGGATAAATATACGATCATATTATTATGGGAACAGCTACCATACGTCATA
Organism: Aedes japonicus; assembly: GCA_034211315.2. Lineage (NCBI taxonomy): Eukaryota > Metazoa > Arthropoda > Insecta > Diptera > Culicidae > Aedes > Aedes japonicus. Next base: position 367,205 of record JASCZW010000514.1, on the reverse strand, counting down.
CGAAAATGGTATTACTTAGAAAGAGAGATCCGATTGGCTGCCATCGTATAGTTGTTCTTATTTAATTTATAAGTGTCAACAATGCTTTAATCTTCACCACCCACCGAGCTTTTCGCGAAATTTCTGTATAACCCTGGCACCCTAGGCGAGCTGCAAAGTGCAACGATGACGCTGGCGCCGAGCACAATGTCAGCAGTACAGTCGGGTTTGCCTGGCTGAATCCACCAACCGCGATCGCAATGTGATCGTGTGTGGAGTATCTGCCCCAGCACAGCCAAAGTTGAGCTGCTGAGTATGCGCCCAACGATCGAGGCTTTATTCGTTGAGAATCGCCGAGCGCAAATCGACGTATAAGCGCATTAGCACCGCGTTCAGCTCTGGTTCTTTACAATTCTTAAAAGTCAACCGGACTTCTCGTCTCCAGTTTCGCGTGAAGTTTAAATAGTTTCATTAACCTTTGCGTTGCGCGGAACGAGTTTCGAATCGGAAGTGCTGAAGAAAAAAATCAACAGATCGCAACGACGAGCAGCAACATGACGCCGTTTCGGAACGAAGCGTACTAATTTGTGACCGTGAAATTTCCAAAATGTGTGATTATTTTACTCGGACTGTGGCCAGGCGGTAGCAGCTGTATGATTGGTAGTGTACAATAACAACGCAGTTAAGACAGGCGAGGAAATGCAAGGTGCGATAAATACTTACTAGCCTGTTTAAAATTTACCCATGGGGAGCCTACGAATGACCTTGAGAAAGATGAGTGAAATTAGATACGCGTGTTATTGACGGTTTAATCAGCTTCAGAACGCGCGAAAATACAAAAGAAAACGGAACTGAAAACTCTAGATCTTCAGTAGAGAACATCGAAGAAACTTGTTTCCATTGACTCATATTACAATAAAGAACTACATTCTACATTCCATGGTACCCATACATAGGGAACAATGCATGACATTATCTACAATTGTACAGTGTACGTGCCGGGTGGATGTCCGGAACGAAGAATTTAATCTATTGCCAGTGCTGACAGAAGGAGACGAACCTGGTTGGGAATGGTGACATCGTCCAAATTAGCAACTTTAAATTAGACGTTTCTTGATCAATCAAGGTGGCAAGGTTCTGGTTTTGAATGACAATTTTAAGACATTGGAGACCAAACAAAGGAACTTGAAATTAACGTTCGAAGGTTCGGTTGAGCTGATGGATCTTTTAGCCGGTAAGGCTGATGTTTTCACACCCCGAGGAGGTTTGTAAGAATTGAACACACACTGTCATTTTTTTTTGTTTTATTCTTCGAAGCACACGAGAACAAATTTTGTTGGAGTTACGTGAGGTATAAATAAGCCCTCATTGTTTCGTCTTCTCTAAGTTATATTTGTTTCACGCGGAACGTTCTTGACACTCTTTGAGAATGGTAGGGAATGTTGATGTCACGCACTAACATAAGCTATAATTAACTTTCTTATACCAACAATTCTATTTTAAAAAAAACGACCACTCTGAAAATCGTAATACCTATTTGGTAGAACCGAATCGACAGAAAACCGAATATTCGACCCATTTTCTAATTTCATTTTTAGACTGGTCCAAACAATCGAGATTCAAGTGTATTTTTTTTGTCATAGCCGACGATATCGAATTTTATTTTATTATTTTTAATGGGAGATAATGAGTTAAAAGTTCATGAAAATCTTTCGTAGGTTTTATTATGAGATTATCATAGATTTCATCTTTTTTTATTATTTTCGTGGCAGTGGCTCATAACGACTATTTTTTTTAACTAACTTGTTTTTGTTGGAAAATATAGACAATTTTACTACGCATTACATTAAAAACAAATATATATATAAATGTAATCGGATATGTCAGTAGTTTTTAGAGCATAAGCGTGAACATGATTGGTGCTCCGTCATTGCCAGATCTGCTGTTATTATACAGAGGACCAACAGAGTATGGTTGGGACTAGCATACTTCCTGAATGTGCAAAAACTGGTGATCCTAAAATAAGGCAATACCGGCACCGGCTCTGCCTCAATGCAGGTCATAGAAGAAAAGTGTAGGAATATGCTCGCTTTGTTGAAACCGAGGAATTCTCTGCATTTCCACGAGAAATCACTGTAAGACAAAAGGGTTGGGTTGGCAGCAGAGTTTGTTATGGTAAACGATACGCTGAATTCTTGTTAATATTTGTTTTCAAATTATTCTCCATTTCGTTGGTTTTAATGAGATGCTCAAATATATATTTGAATATTGGTATCGATTTGAACTAACGTTAAGGATGCCATTGGGTCACTCAAAAAGTGTGATGGTGGTTTCTCACTGTGAAGACAACCCAGCAAACACAAAAAAAATCGTATATAATAGCGGATATAAGTACAAAGTTGAGGCGATATACGTACATGCGTCCATTTGACTTCATGTAAAATGTACGTATATCGCCTCCACTTTGGACTCTTATCAGCTATCATATGCGATCCTGTGTTTGCTGGGAAGCTATTTTTTATGATGCTTCAGAGTTGATTTGGACCGAATAATTTCAGTCTCAGACTTCACCCGAAGTGTGATGAAGGATACAGTTCTGGACAAAATAAGTTTGTTTTCTTTTATTTGTCGTCAATCATTTTGTATACCTTATTTAGGCTTTTTAAGTGTATTTTTATTCATTGTGATATCAATCGTTTCACTATATGTGTTGAAGCAGGACATCATTATATTTAAAGTAGCATTTTTGGAATAGTTTGTTTTCCGATTGTTAATAAAAAATAAATTTCTATTTCTTAGAGAGCGAGTAGGAGCATACAAATTTAAGTTTCCTAATATTTCCGGACTGTTTATTCGTTGCTCAATAACATCACCAATCGCGAACGCCTTTGAAGTCCTACTAAATTGATAAACAAGCATCGTGACTCATATTATGGTAATGTCAGAAATCAGATTACCGAACTGTTCAGCTGTTGAAAGTTTGGTAAAAAATTACCGAACACTGCAAAATTTTCTAAGTGTGTAGAGCAAACAACACAAACTGTCTCTGAACCGATTCTATACGGTTCACATATCTTCCTTGATATGGAGTCCAAACAACGGTACAGTATTCTTGTATAGGCCTCACATATGATACATATAATGTTTTTTATGTGTAAGGGTTGTTGAAATGCAAACTACATCTTTTAATAAACCCAACTTAGAATCAAGTATAACTCCTAGGTTTCTTATTTGATGACATTTTTCAATTGATATGTGACCTAGGGAAACTGTTTTTTGTGTTAAGAAATCATTTCATGTAAACGATATAGAGGTGCATTTTTTAACGTTGAGTTCTAACAAGTATAAAAATTATTTCTTCCAAATGGCAGGAAGAATACTGGACTCCAGTGATAAATTAGAAAGCTAAATGAAAGGCCCAACTAATTCTTTCGAAAACGATTTGAGAAATATAGCACCCTTTGAGGCATCCAATGTTTCAAGGGCACATAAGAACTGAAAATTGAAATACCTGGGAGGTATAAATTTCAGGAAAATAATAATCGAAGATCACTATAATTTGAAGAAGACTTAAACTCCGTGCAAACAAAATCAAACACCTGTCAAATGATAGGCATAGTGTCTTGGATACAGAGTTGTGCTTTTTTTATTTCACACATATTTTTGAATTTTTTGGCTTAAATGTTAATGTTCCATAAAATTTCCAGTAACATCAGTCAGAAACATGGTAAATAAAAAAAATATAGAAAGGTGAAAACAGTTAAGACATATTTCCAAAAAATATGGGGGTGATATTTTTGTTTCGCTGAGTGTAATATCAAAAGATTACTAATTAAGGGGTCTTCCGATGGAAACTTATCGAAGACATAAGATAACATAAGATTTTTGAAGTGGGCACTTTTTTGCCATTGTTTTTTTTTTCATGACAAATTCATTTTTTTCATAAGGTTTAGTTCAGTTTCAGTTTAGTTTCATAATCATTTAGTTCAGTAAGTAAAACTTTTAAATAATTTAAAAAAATGTATACCTGAAAAATTCTACAGTGTGTTTACTTGAATTTAAGCCAAATAATATAATGAGTGAAATTAAGAAAAAATGTCAGGTGGGCACTTAATTTTGCCTATCAGTGTATACCGTTATAAGCGTAACGGTAGAAAAGTTAATGCTCTAAGAACCTGTTGTTTCAAAAAAAAGTAACATCATTTTATTTTCTATGACTAGATGCTCATAACGACCACCTATTGATTTTATTAATCCTAAATTGATGTAGAAGGAGATGTTCGCTCATCACCATGAGGCACCAAGAGTGCACTTTAATGTTTTTGCTAGAATGATAAATATGAAGAGAAAGTGTTGAAAGTTCCGTCAGTGTGCGGCAGGTAGGAAATCGAACAGATGTTTTTTTGGAACGGTTGAGCGAAAGGGCATTTGCCTGTTGAGGTAGATTTTTTCAAAACAGTTACGCCAAAAGTGCAAATTTTTTGTTCAATTCATCTACTAGCTGAAAATGTAATTCGTGTAATTTTTTCGGGTAACAGGGTTCAGGTCAAAACTGCGACCAGGAGAGCCGGCACAAGCATAATACAACGACTGTTTCAACGCACTCTAACTGCCACCATTTGGTTGAAGAATATTTGAAAAAAATATTTTTGTATACTACATGGATACACTTATAATAGTTATAAGTTTCAATTGATTTGAGTAAAAACTTCCCCTTGAATTTTTTTTTTTTCTAAAAACGAGTTTTTCTTCTCGTTCTAACTGTATTTCCCCCTTAATCATAAAGGGCGATTCGGTCAAAATTTGGTCAATATCAACGTGACGTATTTCTTTCAATTTTGCATTTAAAAAACCTGAACACCCCTCATTTTGAAGGTGTGTGTGTAGAATGTTGCTCCTATTTTGATTTTGGAATTCACTCTTCAGTTGTCAAAATGCCGTCCAAGCAAGAAGAGCAGCGTATCAAAATTTTGCTCGCGCATCGCGAAAATCCGAGCTACTCGCACGCAAAGTTGGCAAAATCGCTAAAAGTTGCCAAATCAACCGTTACAAATGTAATTAAAGTGTTTGGGGAACGTTTGTCGACAGCCAGGAAGTCTGGATCGGGGGGAAATCGAAAACCGGAAGCCGCTGAGACGACAAAGAGAGTTGCCGGTAGTTTCAAGCGAAACCCTAACCTATCTCTCCGAGATGCCGCAAATAAGCTGGGTGTATCGTCTACAACCGTGCATCGAGCCAAAAAACGAGCCGGACTATCGACTTACAAGAAGGTAGTGACTCCAAATCGCGATGATAAACAAAATACGACGGCCAAAGCGCGATCCCGGAGGCTGTACACGACGATGCTGACGAAGTTTGACTGCGTGGTAATGGACGACGAAAACTACGTCAAAGCCGACTACAAGCAGCTTCCGGGACAGGAGTTTTATACGGCAAAAGGAAGGGGAAAGGTAGCAGATATTTTCAAGCACACGAAACTGTCAAAGTTCACAAAGAAATATCTGGTTTGGCAAGCCATCTGTACCTGTGGCTTGAAAAGCAGCATTTTCATAGCTTCCGGGACTGTCAACCAATAAATTTACGTGAAAGAGTGTTTGAATAAACGTCTGCTGCCTTTCCTGAAGAAACACGGTTGTTCCGTACTGTTTTGGCCGGATTTGGCATCTTGCCATTACGGTAAAAAGGTCATGGAGTGGTACGCCGCCAACAACGTGCAGGTGGTTCCCAAGGACAAGAACCCTCCCAACACGCAAGAGCTCCGCCCAATTGAGAAATACTGGGCTATTGTCAAGCGGAACCTAAAGAAGACCAAAAAAACTGCTAAGGACGAGCAGCAGTTCAAGGCAAACTGGCTTTCTGCGGCGAAGAAGGTGGACAAGGTGGCTGTACAAAATCTGATGGCAGGGGTCAAGCGTAAGGGCCGGCAATTCGGATTTGGAAAAGCGGAAGCCTAACTGAATATTTTTCCTGAATTTTATACTAATTGAACTTGAAAAAGAAATTTAATTTGATTTTTTAAATAAACGATTTCACCGATTTACACGCGTTTTCCCTTGACCAAATTTTGACCGTATCACCCTTTATCATTGTATAAAGGGCCGAAAACGGGTTGGGTGAATTGATAGACAACATCACTTATACGTATCCACAGAGAACTAAAGAATCTCCTTCGAACAAGATTGAACAATTGGCCAAACGAGCGAGCTATTTAACACGAGGATGCCCCAATAGGCGTAAAGATGAGCCCGCCCTCTATTCACAAACTGTTAGCAATAGGGAGCAGGCATTCCCACTCTCCCCATCCAGAGTGCTTTAATCGGGTACCATGATGGTCCCTCCTATTCCCATGAAATATTTTTACAATAGTGTATATATTTATGTAAATGAAAAGTACTACAATCATTCGTATCTATTATCTATATATGATTTTTATTCGGTTGATCCTGAAGTGCAAGAACTGTACACAAAAGAAAATTATCACCCATTTCAGAAAAACTATTTTTATGACGAAGGCCAAAAAAGGACAAAAAAAAGATCAATTTCAGAATTCAACAGAGAAATTAGTGAAAATCAAGTAATTATTAAACAATATCACCCCCTTTCACCACGGCCTGTAGCCGTTTTGGTATGCTTTCCACCAGGTTTCTGAGATACCAGGGATCCAGTTCGTTCCAAACCTGCTCCTACGCCGCATGATACGTTTGTTTGTTGGTTACTTTTTTGGTCTGTTTTTTGCACTTTATTATCGAGAATCGCTCAAAGATTCTCGATTGGGCTCAAGTCAGGGCTCTGGGGCGGCCATTTTAAGGGTTTGATGCGACAGTATCAGAAAAAGGCGAGCGTTTTCCTGGTCGCATGCTTGGGATCATTATCTTGCTGAAAGGTGAAGTTGCCTTCCAACCCCATTTTCAGCATGACTCCTCCAGATGTTCGCACAGAATATCAATATAGCCATCTCCTATCATGATGCAATTAATAAGGGCCAGATTACCCACTCCAAACCACGAAAATCATCCGTAGACCATAATATCACCTCCACCGTGTTTCATGGTTGGCTGGAGATGCCTATCCTGCAGTCCTTCATAACTTCTGCGCCATACTCTTTGCCGTCGTTTTTTGTTGAACAGCTCAAACTTGGATTCGTCCGACCACACAAAACGTTTCCAGAATTCCAGGGGTCTTAGTCTCGTGGGTTCTGGTGAATTGGAGCCGTTTTTCCTCGTTAGTCCGGCTGATGAATACCCAAGCAACCAAAAGTTCTAATAAAAAGGGTGTTTTTGGCTTAGCAAGCAAATCAATCGAAGGATTTGATGAGAATTCTATTCAGCATACATTTTAAATAATTAATCGAACTTTCTAGTTCGTATTGAATGTTTAAACTTCTTGCAGCATTCTTATCAACTTCTAAAGAAAACTTTGAAGTTCACGAAAGCTTCGTTTAAGAGGTTGTAGAGAATACTATTCAGCCTAATTATTACCATACTATTAAGCCATATGAACGAGGTGGTTTATGCTATGATTTTACTCGAAGCGTTGATTCTACGCATTAGTATTTTTTTTTTTTTTGGTTCCTTTATTATCGAGATTTTCATTTCCCGTCGTAGTCACTCAAATAGCGTTTGGGTATTTTCGAAAAGATATGGATGTAATCACTACGCTCGGGTCGCCCCAGACTCCCTATAATTTTATTTGAACCTAAAAGTCTCTGATTAGTTCCTCTAGAGCTCAATCTGAACTACAAATTGGTTAAGTTTGCTTTGTTGAGTGACAGCTTCATTCTCTACATCTCATTTAGTTAACCGTTTTTTTACGATTGTAATAAAATAAGCCGTTATTTTTATTGTTTTTGAAAAATCAATTTTATAGCGCTTGTATCTCGTCAAACTTGGAGCACAACACCAGATCACTCTTCAAATGTAAACAAAATTCGTGAAATTTTACTCAAAACTTAACATATGCTTAAAAAAGTAGGAAAGTAGTTCAACATAGATATATTGTGAACTTTTGCGCTGCTTAAAAAGTGCGGTTAGTATTGATTGAACTTTGTGTAAGAGATTTTTTGAAGTTCAAAGCAAGTTCTCAACTGAATTCTGAATTTGAAGGTAGACTTGAATAGCAACTAGCAACATTTCTTGAACTTTAAAGTTGCTTTAGATGTTAATGACACATAAGAGAAAATTAGGTTCTGCCTGTACACGAAGTGTCTTGTTATTTAGAAGGAGTAATTCTGGAGACCCAGCTCACTTTCAAGCAGCATGTCTCGTACGCTGTCGGCAAAGCCTCCTGCGTTCTGGGGTTCATCTTCCGGATTGCTAAAGACTTTACGGACATCTACTGCCTCAAATCGTTGTACTGTTCCTTGCGTCGTTCTATATTAGGGTATTGCTCGGTTGTATGGACTCCTCATTACAACAACGCTGTCGTTAAAGTAGAGGCTGTTCACCGACGGTTTTTGAGATTTGCGCTACGTAAACTACCGTGGTCAAGTCCCTATCGTTTGCCAAGCTACGAAAGCCGTTGCCATCTGATTAACCTGGAGTCCCTGTTAGTCCGTAGAGATACAGCCAGGGCCTTGTTAATCTCAGACATCTTGCAAGGCCGCATCGACTGTCCTGATCTTCTGGAGCAAATCAACATCAACGTGCAACCCCGAGCCCTGAGGAATAGTTCGATGCTGCGGTTACCTCCGAGCGAATCAATTACGGCATGTTTGGCGCAATTGGCGGTTCACAAAGATTCTTTAATAGAGTTTCTGCCTTTTTTAATGTTAACGTGACTCGCCAGATGATTCGTCGTAAGTTTAGTCGTTTTTTTAAAGACCTGTCTAATTCGCATCCATAGTGTAATTTTTTGTTTGTTTTATGTCATGACCATTAATGTACTATTCTAGTTTAGCTTTAAGTAACATCATTGGGGTTTATACATAACCTGTTGATGAATAGAAATAAATAAAAAGTTCCACGAAACTAAATTTCAACTAAACGTGAACTTCTGAGTTCTCATCTCAGGTAAAATTCGAACTTTTGGTTACTTGGGTGGTCGCTTCCGGTCGAAATGGTTTTTCAACCCTTGCCCAGCTATGCGTCGACAGATAACGCGATCCGAAATCGGTAGCCTCAGCTGCGCTTTCATTTCTCGGATGGTGTTGAATGGATTTTTCTTGATCTCCCGGATAATTTTCGGCCCTCTCGGTGATACGTTTTACGTTTTCTCCCCCCTGGCCGATCAGCAACACAGCAAGTTTCTGATGCTTCAGAACATTTTTCTAAACTGTACTACTCAATATCTCTCGGCAACTGCGTGCCGGGTATGGTTCCGAAAGCAATCACGCACGATCAGATTTCGAACCGGTAGCGAAATTTGTTTGCCACCCTTGTTAATCGCTTTAAAATCACTTCCGGCGAACTCAACACGTCTACATTTTCGATTTGCGGAAGATATTTGAGGCGGATGTACACAATTAAAGGGTGTCCACGATGAAATTGCCACACACAAAATTGATTCGCAAAATTCGAGTTTTCATCCGATTGCCATCAAATTTTCAGGGATTGAGAAATAACTATTAAACTTCATTTTACCTTTTTATTCGTATTTTATTTACAGTCCATACGCAAATGCCCGCACCTTGGCCTTAACCCCGGCCATAAGATTCTGCACAAGCTGTGAATCAACCGTTTTTTGCATGTAAACCCATACTTTCTTCAGTTCCTCGACTGTCTTCACTACCTTAGGTCGTTTAAGAAGGTGCTGCTTCATAATCGCCCAGTACTTCTCGATGAGGCGGAGCTCCGGAGTGTTGGGAGGGTTGAACATTTTCGGCACGAAATTGACCTTATTGTCCGCATACCACTTCAGCACGTCCTTGGAGTAGTGGCATGAGGCCAAATCCGGCCAGAAGATTGTTGGGACGTTGTGAGCCTTCAGGAGAGGAAGCAGCCGCTTCTGGAGGCACTCTTTATGTACACCTGTCCGTTCATCGTGTCCTGGGTCACGAAAGGTGCACTCCGCTTCCCGCACGTGCAGATGGCTTGCCAAACCAGGAATTTCTTCGCAAATTTGGACATCTTCTGAGTGCGGACATGCTCCGGAACGCTGAACTTATCCTTGGCCGTGAAAAACAGGTTGCCGGGGATCTGTTTGAAGTCGGCCTTCACATATGTTTCGTCGTCCATGATGCAGCATTCAACTTTCGTCAGCATGTTGAGGTACAACTTCCTGGCACGGGTTTTGGCGGACTTGTTCTGCTTCTCGTCGCGATTAGGGGCCTTTTGTACCTTGAACCTTCGAAGCCCAGCCTTAGTTTTGGCCTTCTGGACAAAACTTCGGCTTAGGTGCAGCTTCTTAGCCACATCCCGAACGGAGGCGTTCGGATTTCGGTTGAAGGCCCCAACTACGCGGTTGTGATTTTTGGTGTTGTACGGAATACTTTTTCCTTCACTTCTGGGCTTCCGATCGGTGGTCAACCGTTCCTCGAACCGCTTAATCACTCGCGACACCGTGGAATTCGCGATTCCCAACGTTTAAGCGATGGAACGATGCGAGAGATCCTTGTTCTCGTGATGAATGCGCAAGATTTTATCACGCACGAGCTGTTCTTTCGACTCCATTTCCGCGAGTTTTGATTACAGGACTTTAAAACTTGCAGGATGTAAATAATGCACTATGAACTAAGTCCACCCAAATTTTCATTAAATTCTACCCAACGGTTAAAAAGTTAGAGCAATTTCATAGTGTGGCAATTTCATCGTGGACACCCTTTAAACGTCAAAGCAGTGGTTTACCAGCGGATTCTACACGGAAAATTATTTACCATTGAATGATCTTTTTTTAAGATAAGTATTCCGTCAGCGGTAAATTAAAATTAACGAATATATTGGAATATATATGGGTAACTTGTCAAATGGGTCCAAAAGAAACTGAGCCTGTGTAAATAGAATGTTCTGATATGTTTTCTTTGATACGGCTCTTTTGATCTATTGATCTAGACGCCGCTAGAGCCATTTTCGATGACAAGTTATTTGTCCTGCAGTAGTCTCACAATAAGTTTTGCAGAATGTCATGAATTCAAGCTTAGAAAGAATTTACGGAACGGATGATTACGTGTCTCACCGGAGCGAATCTGATCCGAAACTGGTGTCGGGCAAATTTGACCGACTTTTTGGCCAAGGATGAATGGGTTCCCAGTCCACCAAATCTAAACCCCCTTGGATTATTTTGTATGGTCATACATGCTGTCAAAAATAAACGAACCCAGTTCAAAGTCGTAATCCTTCGAATTTGAGACGAAATGCCGATCGTGCGTGCCACTTGCGATGGGTTTAAAAAAAAACATGAATTTGGTCAAAAAGGTTAAGGGCGGTGTGATTCCGAAACATATGCTGTAATTGATCATTCTTATATTACCGTTCAATACAAACAATAACCAATACAATCCGAAATCATTTGTGAAATAATCAAAGTTGGATATTGTATGAGAATATATTGGACATGGTGTTATATCTTGTTTTCAATATGATCTCAAACTCTACTCGGGTACCGTCCCAACTTCTAACACTCAAGCAATGAATTCATTTCTCACTCTTATCAATGAACAAATGAACAGATGCTGTACAAGTTGAAATACAAACTGCATCACTCAATTCAACCTTCATGCATATTGTAACCCGATAATATTGTTTACTTCGTGAGTTTTGAAATAAAACCAACAGTAGGCTGTTAAGTTACCTGTGATGGCATATTTAGCAATCAAGCAGCCCATGCAAACGACACTAGTGACCGTATTGTCATCTGGTACACATATCGCATATAAAACGTGGCTCAGGCTCAGGCTGATGATCGTTAACAGTATGCCGCGCACATGAACGAGTACTGCACTGTTGTATAATCGTAGTTATAAAGAATGTAGCGTCTTATTTCTAACTTGATTGTGTTGTAAACCGTTGCGAGCGTCTGTGAAAGTCGATGGTGGGGTCTCCAGAAAGGTTTGAAAGGGTAATATTTTATGCGCCATAATTATCGAAATGAATAGTAGAGTTGCACTTTCAGTTTATTTAATCAAAATAGATATGTTCACGTTCGTCACGTCAATTGATAGTTACAACCAGATTTACCTACATATATTGTAAAGTCTGATGTCGACCTTAGTCGTAGGTCGGCCCTTTAGCTTGCTGCATTTGATGAAAACTAATCATCCCGTGGTACGATGATTTTATGTATGCTGGGCATTGCACGCACACACCGGTTTTGCCGGTTGTGATAATTGTATGTGGATACTTCTAGAAATAAATTTACGCGATTATATGGGCGCAACCGTTTGATAGGCAATATGGAGGTGCTTCAGCCTTGTCTGAGGTTTGTTTAATTAACATCAACAGTGTCGGTTCACATCACTGCCGGCAACGTCATGGATTGCGTAATGAACTACTCCGAAGAGTGAGTGGGTAATTGATGTAAAGAGGTACATTTGTTTTCTTGTTATCGTGAAAAGTATTCTCGAAGATTGTAAACTTGCCGTGGCATCTTTTGCCTTCTGGTTTGTTTACTTTTTTATTTATAGAATTTTGAGCGTTGTTGTTTTGAATGCTATCATAGCAAAACAGAACGAAAATCAAAAATACTATCAACTTCAATTAGATAGCACGTGTCAAAATGATGATTCAACTTCAAACAAATCACGTTTATCCCAATGGTACAAGCTAACGCGTTTGAAATTATACGCATTATGCGATAGAGAACATTCAACGATGACTGAAATCTTTTAGAACACACGGTGGAAGAACCGGTTTTTGCAAATCTGTAACCAGTAGGTTTGTTTTTCAACAACCTTATTCTTCTTTGTCTGCTTAGACTGTTTTGGCGATGTTCTTGTGGGACGTTTCATGCAGTGAGACAAGCTCGCGGAAGTTGCTTTGGCAAAACCTGATTCTTGAATGATTATTGGCGTCGTTTCAATACATCGACGCGAGTCGTTCAACAAAGTTTGGGAGATTCTTTTATGCAAATTTTAACATTTTTGTTGCAACGGTTGTTTTATAGGTTTTCAGATTATTAGTGGTGTTGCCTCTATCGTGAAACCTTTTGTGCAATGATTTTTATTTAGGAGCCTTTCAGCTACCACTGGTTCGGGGTAACTAGGAATGTATTTTTTTTTATTTGTTAAATTGTTAAACTTGCTTCGACTTTGTGTAAAAGAGTACTTAACACGTTAACACACAATAACGCTAATTTAGAAAATGTGCTCAACACGAGAGACGGACTGATAATTATTGACCGGTTCTCTTCATTGACTTGGACTTTGATAACAACAGCACTTCCATCGAACTTCTATCTATACTTGCAGCTCAAGCCGATAGAAGATGTTATTGGCCTATCAACCTTCATCAATTTATTCAATGAAAAGATCATTGTCAATTACGTTATTTACAGAAGCAAATTGAACCAAAATGAGTTCAAGGGAATAAAACAGAAAAAGAATGTAATCTGTGATGATGTACGATCTACAAAAAATGCGAAACAAATAGGAACTGATTTTTGCGCAGGTTGAAGCATTATTTCGGCAAATTTTCTACCTGAGAGTAATCTCGAACGGTTATACAGGACTCAAAAGATACCAAACAATTCTTGCAGATTGAACCAGAACCATGCGCTATCGTAACATAGTCTATTGAAAAGTCTTTCGACGATCAACTTCACGAACCTGCATATGTCGTGACATGATAGTGCATGCTATTGCACAATTAGAAGAATCTGACATTCCTCGGTTGGGTGCAAGCACTGCGGGTAGAAGAAAGAAACTGCTTCATCCACCAAGTCTTCATGAAAATCTTCAATACTGTATTTTATATTGCTCCGATCGTTCAGTTCTCCTGTGTTTAGTTCCAAACCAACTTTTGGCAAAGGCAATGATATTTAAATTTATTCAAACATTCTCCTAATTTGCATATCAAACTATGCAAAACTGTAGTTTGATCGAAGCATCATTTGCATTCATCGGCATTCAGCATCGCTTGTAGAAGAGGATTTTTACTTCCTATTCAAAGAATTTGTTTTTTGACGTAAAGGGTGAAACGGTCAAAACTTGGTCGACTCAAATATGACGTAGTTTTTTTTTACACACAAAGAATAATGATTGATAGAATTAGAAAAAAACCATTGCCAAAATTGAAAAATTGCGTTGGTTCTTTTTCGTAGCAAGCGGTTTGCTTTCACAACAAAAACGTTCAAACTGTCAAATCAAAATTTTCCTGCTTGGTACATTTAAAAGTTGAAACTTTAAAAAAAAAATTGTAGAACTGTCAAATCGAAACCGTGGCATTGTTGAAAATGAATGCAAATTGTTTTTATTTCAAAATGAACTTTCAACCTGAAAGTGTCAAGCAATTCAAATAAAAGTAAGCTGTTAAGATTGAAATTAAAAATATTTTTGACATGAATTGTTTTTTTATCTTTTATTTTTATATTAATAAGATTTATAAGAGAAAATCATTTGTTTTCAAATAAAAGTCTACATATTCGACTATTAATAAAACATTATTTTTTCGTTTTGTAAACATTTTTTTCTTGTTTCTGGTTCATACAGTAAACAACGTATTCCTAACTTAAGCATAATCCTCACTCAAAAGCTGCATTCGGAATTTATTAATCGTCTAAATGTACTATTTTGGAGTCGTATTTTGCTCGCCATCAGGATATAACAGCATTCCCAAACACACTGGGAAAGCGAATCATTGGACGATGGACCGGTCGTCGACGGGGTTTGCTGGGATAGATTCGTAGTTCGGATCCGATTCACTGCTGGTGAGAGACTCGTAATTGGAAGAAAGTTGACTGTTGCTTCGTTGGGTTGTTATGCTTCTTCATTAAACTAATTGGGTTGTCCTGCGAGCTGGTATTATCGGTAGAAGGAGTACTTTGGCAGAGCGTACAACTATAAGACTAAATCTTCGATTACAAACATCACCAAGTCTTACCATAAAATCCTTGACAAATCCCTTCACTGAGAAAACGTACAACAGAACAATATCCGTGAGCAGCTTAAGTGTTTCCTCCCGGACGGATGAAAAGAACAAGACGACTTTGACAAGTAAACCCAATTATTTTTTTCTATCAAACGACTACGGCTTGCTTTTTATGTTGGTGAATTTGACAGTTTTACAATTTACATGGTAAAAGCAATCACTTTTAAATTTACACACTGAACCGAAACAAATCACTTTCAAATCAAACGAAGAACTTTCCTTGTAAATAATTTTACTTTTAATTCAATGGAAAATATACACTTTTCAGAAGTAAAGCGCAGAACTTTTAATAAAACAAGATTTATTTTTTGTGTGTTTTTCACTAGAACATTTTCAAAATCTTTATGGTCTTGTAAATGTTTTATTCTTTTGTTTTCACAACCGTTTATAGAATACACATTTCGGCTTTAAAGATGCATAGAGTAGGTGACAAAACAGTTTTGAAAGTAGGCTGGAGTAAAACTGAAATTGTTACTTGGGCGGAGGAATAGTGGCCAGCATTTTCAAACGCAATCCCATCCTTTCTATCAGAGATATCGGAAACAAATTGGGAAAGCCCCACACAACAGTGCAAAGAGCAAAGAGACGAGCCGGACTGTCAACATATATAAAATTACAGTGACACGAAATCGAGATGATAAGCAAAAAACAACAGCCAAAGGAAGAGCGCGTAAGGTGTACACGAGTTTGTTGAACAAGTTTGATTGCGTCATAATGGTCGATGAACATACGTCAAGGCTGATTTCAAGCAGCTCCCAGGTCAAGAGTTTCATACGGCTACCGGAAAAGGAAAGATTCAAGATAAGTTTAAACAGAAAAAATGTCAAAGTTCCCGAAAAAATACTTGGTTTTGCAGGCGATTTGCACCTGTGTACTAAAAAGCGAATGTTTCATGATCACTGGAACTCTCAACCAAAATATTATGTAAAGGAATGCTTGCATAAATGCTTATTGCAATTTTTGAAGAAACAGACGTTTTCACTTTCAATCGCACCATCGAATCACAGAAAGAGCACTGGTGCGTCCTGGCACAGATGTACGCAGCAGTGATCGCAGGCGAGAGCACGTTGGCAAAGACAGATGAGAGCACGTGAGAGCGGTCGTTTAAAAGAGAGTGATTCACTCACTCCAAGCCATCCCATCACAGGCGCACACTTTCACTCTGTCTATTTATCACCAATTAAAATAGTTCTTTGCTTTATCTGCGGTGAGTTATGGTTGTATCCTCTGTGAAAGTACAAAACTCACGTGCCAGCGTAAAATTAGTGCGAAATGCCATCTCTGACCACCAATAGCGTGCAAATCGAACCTAATGAGAAAAACCCTCCAAATTCACCGGAACTACGCCCAATTGTAAAATATTGGGCAATCGTAAAGAGAGACCTCAAGAGAATTCAAAAAGCAGTTGAACGTAAAAAACAGTTCAAAGCAAATTGGCGTTCAGCATCACATAAGGTGGATATAACAGCGGTACAAAACTTGATGGAAGGTGTGAAACGTAAAGCCCGGCAGTTCGCATTTGGAAAATTGAAAGCCTGATCAAAAAAAATCCTGTGTTTTTTAGACGATGAACTTCAAAAAGCAATAAAGATTGATCATTTATATAATAAACTAATCAGTGTGCACTTAATCATGTTTGACCCAGTTTTGACCGTTCCACCCTTTAGATGGTATTTTAATTGTACAAGGATGGGTAGCTATTTGCATGTAACGATCAAAGCAAGTCAGCTAACAGTGGTTATAGAAAAGGAACCCATCGGGTGTTTCGAAACATAAAATTAACTGCAGTAGACGGCAGTTGAAAAACTATGGCGACACTAAGAAAATATGGCGACACTAAGAAAATCTTAACAAATAGCGTTGAGAACGACTCCAGCAAGGAGTAAACGCTAACTTACAACTTTGACAAAAAATGACCCAAAAAAATTAGCATTGTAGCTAATTGAAAACCCCCTGCTTGGAGCAGGGTCCCAGGAAGCTGAAGCCGATCCCTATTCTGAGTAAATCTATGTGAATCGTTGTGAGCGTTCTTATTTATATACTCGATATTAGGCAAGGTTGTGTGAATGTGTCTAACAATCTGCCCTAAAGGAAGAAATAAAGAAGGTGTCAATGAAACCGTTTTCTCACAATGCCAATAATAGCTGCGTGAAAATACTTCACAATGGCATTACGCCAAATGCCGTAATCCCATAATAGAATAGGAAAAATCTATTTTAATCTCGTTCTGTACATTAGACATGGTGCCGGTAGTAAAGGGTGTCCCAAATCAAATTGCATCACGGAAAAAACGCTGTAGAAAAGTTGACCGATCCTTTTCAAACTTTCAGATAATAAATTTCCAAATAATAACCCATTAGTAAGCTTATGGCATATTTATTTTATTCAACTTCTAGACCATAACCGTACGATCGCACCTTACGCTTTACTTATAAGGTTCCATACAACATCTGGCTGTAGCTTCTTTTGTACGGAAACCCACTTTTTCTTCCTGTCTTCCTCAAATTTGACCTTCTTGTGATGCTTCTGTAATACCTGATTCATAATAGCCCAGTATTTTTCGATGGGCCTTAGTTCCGGTGTAGGGGGGGTTCATGTCCTTGGGTACGAAAGTGACCCCGTTGGCGTCGTACTACTCCAGGGCAACATTTTGAATAGTGGCACGAAGCTAGATTCGGCCAGAAGATCGTAGGGCCCTTGTGTTGCTTCAACAGAGGAAGCAGGCATTTCTGTAGACACTCCTAGATGTAGATCTCCCCGTTTACAGTCCTGGTAGTCACGAACGGCGCACTCCGTTTACCACATGAGCAGATCGCATGCCAAATCATGTATTTTTTGCCAAACTTTAAAAGTTTCTGCTTCCTTACTTCCTCCGGAACATAAAACTTGTGCTGAACGGTGAAGAACAGTAGCTTCGGAAGCTGCCGGAAGTCCGCCTTGACGTAAGTCTCATCATCCATGATGAGACAATGAGGCTTCCTCAGCATCTGGGTGTGCCGTCCGTCACGATTTGTAGCCTTCTGCACTTTGTACGTATGCAGTCCCTCCCGGTCATTGGCTCTCTGAACGAAAGACTTGGACAGATTCAACTTTTTGGCCACATCCCCGATCGAGGCATTGGGATTCCACTTTCACGACACGCTTGTGATCCAGATCACTTCAACCCGGATGAATTCCAACATGTACCTGGAGCTTTGTGAAACCTTTTTTGATCGATTATATTGAGAACAACGCGAATGACGATATCGTTTTTCAGCAGGACAATGCACCTATTCACGTCTCCCAGCAAGCTAGATCGTGGTAAGTTGCGAAAAACATCCCGCTATCGGACTGGCTAGCTTGCAGTCCGGATTGCAATAGTTTATGTAAACGAATGTTATTTCGATAGCATTTACAGTCGTAAAACAGTAATGCAAGAGTGTTGGACCAAAATCGACATGGCAACACTGCAAAAGCTCCCTGATTCCTTGCCAAAGCTATTTATTGTCTTCGAATTTCGCTTTTATAAGTCATTTTCAAAGTAAAGTTTTAAAGAATGTCTGCCAATTCTTCAGTGTTATCTCTATCTGGTTATCCAAACATGAACTAATATTAAGTTTTAATGCTGAATTTGTTGAAAATAGAGCTAACGTACCTACAATCACATGAAATATGACTAGAAAGACACAGATTTTTATTTCACTTTTTTGATACAGATATCTGTATGTAAAGATTAAAGATTTTGAAGATAAACAAAGATTTTCACGTTTTTTGGCAATTGTATGTCCACTCAAAAATATCAAATTTAAAAAAATGAATGCATTTTAGGATCCAACCTTTTACCAATTCTACTTTCAGTGTGCTATTTAAGACCCACGAAGCATAAGAATACAATTTACACTGACACTACAGTGACATATGGCAGTCTGAAAGTCAGTTTGTGTGTGTATCTCAAATGATTTCAATAAAAAAAATTCAGATAATTTTAAAAGAAAATTTTATAGAAGTTCCCAAAGATTCTGTGAAAAGTTCTAAGACATTCCTTGGGTTATTCCTTCTGGCGTTTCTATAGATATTCTTCAGGAGTTTGTAGGTATGCCTCCAGAAGTTCTTTCAGCAATTTCTTCTTTCATTTCATAGGCAGTTTCTAAACACATTCTTCTGATGAAATTTATGGAGGAATCTCTGAACTTGGAAAAATCTGTGATTCAAAAGGAATCCCCGGAGGACACCTGAAAGAACTAAAAACAAATTATAAGGTGATACCTGACGTAATTCTTGTAGAAAATCCTGATTTTTTCGAGAAATCTAAGATGATTTTGTTTGCACAAATTTCACAATCTCATATATTCAATTCTTATCTTTAATAATTCCGTCTAGGATGTCTTGTGATGGTTTGTGTCAAATTTCCTCATGAGATTGCTCCACAAATTTCTGAAGAATTTGCTGCAAAAATAATGTTTTTTTTTTTCAATCTAGAAGTATTTGTATGCATTCACGCAGAGGCATTTTGGGAAGTTAGAATACTGTTCTCGATAGTTATTTTTACTATTCGAAGCATAGTTATTTCGAATGTAATTTTTTGTTATCTTTAATATAATTTTGCAGTACGAAAACCTATACATTTTTTTACGCACTTGTTGTACAGTTCTTGATCCTGAGGTTCAAAAAATAGGCTTATGGGCTTTGGATCAGACGGAGCACCGGTAATGATGAGTTCTGTCCTATGACTGTCCTCATTTGATGATTATCCAATGTATTTGCCACTCTTTGACTCTTTGTTGAGCGAGACATCAACAGTTATATTTCTGTAGCCCCAAACGATCCAAGGAATTCTAGATCATACAAAGTATCTTTGAGCTGAAGCCTTTGATATTTCTGCATCCATCTGCCACCAAGCTATCGTTGGTTGTCAAAAGGAATTTGGAACAGTTTTTCAGAGCTCGTGTAGTTTTTCTCGTTCCAATACAAATGCGAAAACAATCAAACCGCACAACATATTCTCTGCCATCTTATTCACCCGATGATGTAGCCACTTCTTGAGCTAAGCATTGATTTTAATCAACAAAGCAAAGCGTATCTTCCAACCGGAAGCTCCGGAATTCCCGAACATGAGCAATAACCTGAAATCTTGTTAATAGTTCTCCTTGCTAATTTTTGCGAGGAGGATTACTGAAAATACTTGATGGATTTCGAAGTTTCTGTTTTCGAGAAACATCTTCGTGAGAGGGGTAGCAGCAGGAGAAAAACTTAAATCTGCAAATCTCGACGAACCCAGGAAGGAGGCTTTCTACTCTATCTGCTGTGCTTTCTACAGAGAGTTGATTAAACAGATCACTAAGCGCTTTGAGCGATCCAGTTCTGACTACTCCATCGGGAGTTGAAGAAGTTGCACACTGTGAAGGAGTTAAACTCGATTTTTAAGCAATATCCGAACTTCTTCGAAAGCGGGGAGGAATAGGCCATCAAAAATGAGTTTCGTGAGCTAAGCACGGCAATAAAGGGCGATACGGTCAAAATTTGGTCAATATCAACTTGACGTATTTCTTTCAATTTTGCATTTAAAAAACCTGAACACCCCTCATTTTGAAGGTGTGTGTGTGTAGAATGTTGCTCCTATTTTGATTTTGGAATTCACTCTTCAGTTGTCAAAATGCCGTCCAAGCAAAAAGAGCAGCGTATCAAAATTTTGCTCGCGCATCGCGAAAATCCGAGCTACTCGCACGCAAAGTTGGCAAAATCGCTAAAAGTTGCCAAATCAACCGTTACAAATGTAATTAAAGTGTTTGGGGAACGTTTGTCGACAGCCAGGAAGTCTGGATCGGGGGGAAATCGAAAACCGGAAGCCGCTGAGACGACAAAGAGAGTTGCCGGTAGTTTCAAGCGAAACCCTAACCTATCTCTCCGAAATGCCGCAAATAAGCTGGGTGTATCGTCTACAACCGTGCATCGAGCCAAAAAACGAGCCGGACTATCGACTTACAAGAAGGTAGTGACTCCAAATCGCGATGATAAACAAAATACGACGGCCAAAGCGCGATCCCGGAGGCTGTACACGACGATGCTGACGAAGTTTGACTGCGTGGTAATGGACGACGAAACCTACGTCAAAGCGGACTACAAGCAGCTTCCGGGACAGGAGTTTTATACGGCAAAGGACGGGAAAGGTAGCAGATATTTTCAAGCACACGAAACTGTCAAAGTTCGCAAAGTAATATCTGGTTTGGCAAGCCACCTGTACCTGTGGCTTGAAAAGCAGCATTTTCATAGCTTCCGGGACTGTCAACCAAGAAATTTACGTGAAAGAGTGTTTGAATAAACGTCTGCTGCCTTTCCTGAAGAAACACGGTTGTTCCGTACTGTTTTGGCCGGATTTGGCATCTTGCCATTACGGTAAAAAGGCCATGGAGTGGTACGCCGCCAACAACGTGCAGGTGGTTCCCAAGGACAAGAACCCTCCCAACACGCCAGAGCTCCGCCCAATTGAGAAATACTGGGCTATTGTCAAGCGGAACCTAAAGAAGACCAAAAAAACTGCTAAGGACGAGCAGCAGTTCAAGGCAAACTGGCTTTCTGCGGCGAAGAAGGTGGACAAGGTGGCTGTACAAAATCTGATGGCATGGGTCAAGCGTAAGGCCCGGCAATTCGGATTTGGAAAAGCGGAAGCCTAACTGAATATTTTTCCTGAATTTTATACTAATTGAACTTGAAAAAGAAATTTAATTTGATTTTTTAAATAAACGATTTCACCGATTTACACGCGTTTTCCCTTGACCAAATTTTGACCGTATCACCCTTTATCTGCAAGGACATCGAGGTGGTAGAATCGGATGGTTTGGAAACTTGTCGGAGAAAACTGCTGTGTTTGAAACGAGAAGATGGGAAGCTGGCTTTTCCCTTGCTAAGGAAGTGCATTGTGAGCTTTCTTGTAATTCCGCATTCTTCGACAACAGTTTTCTCACATTACAATCGCCAGAGTACGGACCCCATTGATGGCATCCTACGGAATCTAACATTAACATCATAACTAAAATCTAGATTTAACAAGTTTTAATACACACATCATGTGATTTGGTTTATGGTTGTTAATTACGGTCTGATTTTGTTCACCTATCTTTTAGTAATCAAAACAAGCACCTTATGATTTATTATCATGTCAATACGGACCTGTCAGAAGGGCTTAAGAGCAATCATCCATTTTCCCTAAGAACATGAATTTCTCGTATACTAATCCGTTTTCTTGTAGAAATAAGATCCGTTTTGCTGTAGTGAGAGGCAGGGAAGCTTATAATTGTACTTAAGCCAAAGACCTTTTTGTATTGTCTTATCAAAATAAATGTGTTTTGATGAGTAGATTCTGTTTTATTTTGTATTCAACTCAATAGCAAATATTTTAAAAAAATGCATTAGCATTCAGGCACCTGAAAAGTTTCTATTCAACTTTTACAACAAGGAACCATTGCTCGCTCACTGCAAACTGTATATTAGTACCGACTAGCACGGATTCATGGTTGGTCACTCTACTGCCACTAACCTGCTGTGCCTTACTTCCTACATTACTGACAGTATGGCGAAACACGCCCAAACGGATGTTATTTACACCGACTTATTTGCAGCCAAACTTGGGATCAACAGATCGTACGTTTCAATCGTACCTCACTGACCGACATCTGGCTGTAGTCATAGGAGATTGTCAGTTTCACATGTTCAAAGCCCCGTCTGCTATACCGCATGGTAGTCACTTAGGACTGTTGATTTTTTTGATCTACTTCAACGACGTAAATTTGGCTTTCGAAGGACCTCGACTATCATACGCAGATGACCTGAAACTCTATCTTCGAGTGCACTCACTCGATGACTGTTAACGTTTTCTTCAACGTCAGCTGAATGCTTTTGCCAACTGGTGCAATTTGAATTACATGGATCTCAACCCGACCAAATGCACGATTATCTCGTTATAGCACAAGAAACAGACTATTTTATTCAAGTATGTCTTGTTAGGCACCAAAACTGAGCGCGTTAGTCAAGTCCAGCACCTAGGAGTAATTCTGGACACCCAACTCGCCTTCAAGCAGCATATTTCGTACGCTGTCGGCAAAGCCTCCTGTGTTCTGGGGTTCATCTTCCGGATTGCTAAAGACTTCATGGACATCTTCTGCCTCCCAACGATTGGTACTGCTCCTTGTGTCGTTCTATATTAGAGTATTGCACGGTTGTGTGGACTCCAACGGACAACGGTGTCGTTAGAGTACCGTGGACAGATCCCTACCGTTTTCCAAGCTACGAAAGCCGTTGCCATCTGATTAACCTGGAGTCCTTGTTAGCTCATAGAGATAAAGCCAGCGCTTTGTTAATCGCAGACATCTTGCAAGGCCTCATCGACTGTCCTGATCTACTGGAGCAAATTAACATCATCGTGCAACCCCGAGCCCTGAGGAATAGTTTGATGCTGCGGTTATCTCCACAGCGAACCAATTACAGTATGTTTAGGGCAGTTGACGGTTTACAAAAACTTTTTAATAGAGTTTCCGCCTTGTTTGATTTTGACGTGACTCGTGAGATGCTTCGTCGTAAGTTTAGTCGTTTTTTAAAGACCTGTCTAATTCGCATCGATAGTGTAATTTTTTGTTTGTTTTATGTCATGACCATTAATGTACCATTCTAGTTTAGCTTCAAGTAATATCATAACATAACCTGTTGATGAATAGAAATCTATATAATAAAAATGAGTTGGGGTTTCCTTTGTCACGATTTAACTCGCAAGTGGAAGAACCGATGGGCGTGAAATTTTGTATGCAGGGATTTTTGGGGCCGGAGAATAATCTTATGATGGTTTGAGACCACTCCCTTTACTGGAAAGGAGGGCTCCCATACAAATGAAACACAAATTTCTACATAACTCGAGAACTAATCAAGCAAAAGAAACCAAATTTAGCATGTGTGAGTTTTTGAAGGCAAAAAAGGTTTTTATGGTACCTTGAGAACCCTCCCCGTCATAAAAGGGGCGGCTCCCATACAAATAAAACACAATATTCTGCATAACTCGGGAACTAATCAAGCAAACGGAACGAAATTTAGCACGTGGTGGTTTTTTAAGACAAAAAATGTTTCTATGTTGTTTTGAGACCCCTTCTCATCCTAAAGGGGGGGGAGGGCTCCGATACAAATGAAATACACTATTCTGCATGACTCGAGAACTAATCAAGCAAATGGAACCAAATTTAGTATGTGGTGGTTTTTGAAGACAAAAATTTTTTCTATGTTGATTTGAGACCCCTCCCCTTTCTGAAGGGGGGGAAACCTATTCTAATAAAACGCAAATCCTTGCATAACTCGAGAACTAATAAGAGAAATGGAACCAAATTTCGCATGTGGAAGTTTTTGAAGGAGGGAAATGTTTCTATGGTGATTTGAGACTCTTCCGTCATATGAGGAAGAAGGAGGGAGGGGGTGTTCTCAAACAAATGGAACCCAAATTTCTGCATAACTCGAGAAATAATCGAGCAAATGGAACCAAATTTGGAATGGACGAGTTTTTTAAGGCATGAAATGTTTTTATGGTGGTTCAAAACCCCTCCTCCCTCTAAAAAGGGGAGCTCTCATAAAAATGAAACAAATTTCAACTAAACATGAGAACTATACCTACTGCTTGCAAATTTGTATTCAGTGGTTTTTGGGTCCGGGAAAGCATCTTATTCGAGAGCCCTCCCGCTTCTAAAAAGGCTGGGATCCCTTGCAAATGAAAAACAAATTCCTGCATAACTCGAGAACTAATCAAGCAAATGGAACCAAAATTGGTATGGGTGAGTTTTTGAAGGCAAAAAATGTTTTTGTGGTAATTTAAGACCTCTCCTCACTCTGAAAAGGGGGGCTACCATACATACGAAACATAAATTTAAACCAAACATGAGAACTATCCCTACCACTATGCAAATTTGTATGCAGGGGTTTTTGTGTCCGGGAAAGGATCTTATTATAGTTCGACATCCCTCCCGCATTTAGAAAGGGAGGCTCGCATGCAAATGAAAAACTATTTTCTGCATAACTCAAGAACTAATCAAACAAATGGAACCAAATATGGCATGTGGAGCTTTTGTAGGCAAGAATTGTTTCTACGGTGGTTTGAGACCCCAAGCAAAAGAAACCACATCAAGCATGTGTGATTTTTTAAAGGCAAGAAAGGTTTCTATGATGGTTTCAGATTCCTCTTCGCCCTGAAAGGGGGGCTCCTATACAAATGAAATACAACATTCTGTATAACTCGAGAACTAATCAAGCAAATTGAACCAAATCTGGCATGTGGAGGTTTTTGAAGATGAATACTGTTTCAATGCTAATTTGAGACTCCTCCCTTTTCTGAAGGGGGGAGGGGCTCCCATACAAATGAAACACAAATTTATGCATAACTCGAGAACTAATCAAGAAAATGGAACCAAATTTGGCATATGGAGGTTTTTGAAGGAGAGAAATGTTTCTATGATAATTTGAGACCCCTCCGCCTTCTAAAAGTGGAGGTAGGGTTCTCCCATATAAATGAAACACAATTTTTTGCATAACTCGAGAACTAATCCAGCAAATGGAACCAAACTTGGCATATGGAGGTTTTTGAAGGAGAGAAATGTTTTTATGGTCATTGAGACTCTTCCGCCTTCTGAAGAGGGGGGGGGAGGGGGCTCTCAAACAAATGAAACACAAATTTCTGCATATCTCGAGAACTAATAAAGCAAATGGAATCAAATTTGGCATGTGGGATTTTTTGAAGGAGAGACATATTCCTATGGTGGTTTAAGACCACTCTGCCCTCTGAAAGGGGAGGGGGGGGGCTCTCATACAAAGGAAACGCAATTTTCTGCATAATTCGAGAACTATTCAAGTAAATGAAACCACATTTGGCATGTGGGGATTATTGGAAACAGGATTTTTATTTATATTAAAATGGATTTCTGTCTGACTGTCTGCCTGACCGATCGGAGTGAAAATATGTATGCAGGTATTTTTGGGGCTGGGAAGGTTCTTATGATTGTTTGAGACCGCTTCCCCCTTCCGGCTCGCATACAAATGAAACACAAATTTCTGCATAGCTTGAGAACTAATCAAGCAAATGGAATCAAAAATGGTATGCGGGGTTTTTTGAATGCAAGAAATGTTTCTATGTTGAATTCAAACACAAATTTCAACCAATTCTGAGAATTATCCAGGTAACTAAGCCACAAACTGTGTATTGTCTGGGTAACAGGAATGTTCTGATAGAAGTTTGAACTCCTTATTACTCAAAAAAAAACTCATTAAAAAAAAAGCGTCAGTTCTATGTAATGTTCATTTATTTAGTTGCAGGCGTAGCAACGCTGGCACCGGGTTCAGCTAGAACCTAGAAAGCCAAGATTTTCTGCAGTTATACACACATAAAAGAGATTTGTTTGGCAAAAATTAAAGATGGGAACGAAAAATAATGTGGCAACCCTGCCTACAAATCTAAAAACAGATAATTTGGCTGTGTGTTATTTCAGAAACACATAGATAAATTAGAGCTGCCTAATCGAATGTCTACCACTATATTTCTGCTCATTCGCAACGTTACCACATGTCAGCTTTTCTTGGCACACTGTCACTGGGAATATGTCATCTTCCACATTTCAGGAAAAGCCCTTACTTAGAGCATACATTTATATCGTTCGTTTGCTTCAGAGTTATCGAGACATCACTGATTTTCTTTACTTCTAAAGAAAACGACCATTCAACTTTTGTAATTTGATTTTCTAATTTTGTATCGTTTTAGAACGAATAAGTTTTGTTTTCAATTAACTCTTTCATGAATACCACCTTAAAACATATCAAACTATATTCCGTTTCGGTTTCAGTATCCAGTATAGCTACGCAACCGATAATAGGGTCTTAATACGTGAATGAAACAGTATTCCTTGGCCAATTATTGACAAACAGACAAACATGACAATCATTTTTTAATCAAGCACCACCATTGTTCATTTGCGTGTGCTACGCCGATGATGATAAATAAATGCCAACCAGTAAAGCTGAACCATCGGTTCCATACAGTTCGTGGTGGGAGACGTGTACCTATCGCAGTTAAGAAGAAAAAAACAACGCTCAGTTCTTGAATCGATCATCTAACGGAAATCGTGAACCCATACTCGCACAGAGTTCTGGACATCGCTTTTTGCATTTGACATCGGCATTGCCTTGTTTACTTATAAGCACAAGGTCCATATGAGTATCGGTCATCAGTGGCAGCAGTACAATTCAGCCGGTCTAGTAGTGGTAATCAGCACAGACAATAAAAAACGATCGAATGGGTATTACTTATTCATTGGTAATTTGCAAAATTTAGCACTTGCTCGGTGCTAGTGAGTGCTAGTCGCGTTAGGCAAGGTTCACTTCGTAATAATTGATGAAATCGTTGCAAGGCCGGAATGAGTTATCCAGGGTAATTACTTTCAACTCGATTGTCACCGGGATACTAGGAAAGTGAAATTCTGCATGGAAATATTAATAATACATTTTAAGTTGTCGTTACGCATCACACAGTCTCACCGTTGTGTTTGAATAATTTTGAGTCAATTATTGCGAAAATGTAAACAAGATTACCATTAACATGCTACCGACGACAAGTTTCTACGTACACTTGAGTGAACAGCGAGTCAGTACACGTTACAAATTTGAATAAACAGCAACCATTGTACGATAAGAATCCACTCAATACGTGCTCATTTGTATACACTAGAACAGATTTTTAATCGTAGCAGGCTTGAGGTGTACGAGGTGTAATATTTTTTTTTCTATTCTCTTATCGTTGTAGCAAACTGTGAACTCAAAAGCGATTCTAATGTGAAACCAAGTGTGGCAGTCGGATCCAAAAATAAGCAAACACTGAAGCAAAGCAACTCCTACACAAAAACAAAACAGAGATAAGCATCGAAGACGACAGCAAGTGAGCAAGTGAACATTGTGTCTGAAAGTTACCCGACAGTTGAACGACAATCAATTTGGTAATATGTTTACGAAAATCGAGTGCTAGTGATTGCGGATGCGATAAAGAGTTCAGTACATTATAAAACATTCCCCAAGAACTCCAAACCGATAAAACCGCAATGGTTGATGCACTGTCCGATCCAATAACTGATCACTTTGGGCGTCAGTTGTTGCATTGGCTTGTTGGCTACTCGTCCTCGTGGTATTTGTCGCTGAGTGGGTCCGAGTTTATCGACAATTTCAAAAAGTTAGAAAGTGGTGCATCAATTTTAGAGCAAGGTTTGGGAGTGAAGCTTGACGAAGAAGACGAAGAAACCAATGCCAATCATCGTGCCGGCACCCGCAGTGATCGTAGCAACGGGCCAAGAAGAGTAAACCAAGAACGAGCCTGGAGATTCATACGGCGTGATGATCCGATTGTTGAGTACGGTCAACGGAATTATGAGAATTTAATGCTGGTGGACATCATGGAAAACTGCGAGGAAGGTGTTCCCGGTAAGAACCGTTGGGATGGGTTTAAGGTATCATTTAATTATGCAATTCATATGAAATCAGACACATTGTCTGAACACGAGGAACCCTGTAAATGCGTCAAATAATGATGCACATGTTTTTTTTTTCATGCTGGCAATGTATTGACAATCTCACATATACGTACAGAACAACAAAACCACGGATAATCGCTGTATCAAAAAAAAAAAAAAAACGATGAGTGTTTTTCTTCATAAGAAAGGTTAAGTACCAACGATGGTACATGGAGAAACCACTTGCTTGACTCAAGTGAGTATGGTGAATAGTATTGAGTTTGACATTGAAATTTAGACGCTCATATTGAATGGGCAAAAAGTGAATTTAAAGTCAGCCGATAAAGGTGCAGCTAAAAACAAGTGCTTGAAGAATGTTTGAAAGGATTGTACCGTATTGGGCCCTAATTCCGTTCACCTTAGGTAATACACATAATCCTTGAGCTTTAACAGCTGCAACATGGTTGAATTTGTCAACCTGATTTATGCTTCAAACTTTTAATTTGTTCTTTTTTAAAAAAAAACTGGGTTTCGTAGCTGCTACTCCGTCACTGAACAGCATTAGCTTGGGAGTAGCTTTACATCTTCAACGTACAAGTCCACTAGTTCATTCTATTTATAGATCAGTACCGGCGCCGACCACGTCGACACAGTCTTCGGCAAGGGTGGGGAAGGATGTGTAGTTTGACAATCATTGGTTAGAGACCGTGTTTACCTCTGCATCTCTACAATTTCGGAACAATTCGCGATTGGGGCAATGCATAATTTTTACTACTAAATAATGAATTTTGATCTTTTTGTCCTGATTGTGTTTTATTTTTTTCATCAAATATTAATTGCTTTCGCATAGAGCGTAGTGCTGTTTTAATATCATAACAATTTAATTTCCGATTTACGCCATATTGATATTGTTGACAAAATGAAAGACGTAATTTAGATCAAAACATAAACTTGGCAAGTAACAGGCGTTACTGACAAAATAATCAAAACAACGGCGAAAAGTATGAAAATGTCAAAAATAGACGAAGAGTATTGGGCGATACTTTTTTTTAAAAGTACTTGCGAGGCTAACATTGAAAATGGTGTAATCAAACATAATAGCATTGACAGGCGAATATTGAAAATATGCAAATTTCAATGAAAACGTCGAACGTATTTCCGTCAGTATTGTATACGAATCAGAAGCTAGCCTTGTTCTATGTCTGTTTGCTAGATTGTATTTGAATTTATAGGTTAATTTGTAAATTTCGATTTGAAATTCTGCTTCCAATATTACAATCCTCATTCCCTTTTTGTTTACACTTGGCATGTTGCTCCGGCATTGCCAAGAGAAGAATAGTTTTGTGTTAGTGAGGCAGATTATTTATAGATCTTGAATTCATTGTGGTAAGTGATGAAATCAATGGAAGCGCAGTAGACTGCTTTTTATAGTGTTTATTCTTACGTTGCAAGATCATCTGAAAATATAAAATGTGAACATTTCAAGATCATCTGAAGATGTATGTCCGGTTTTGTTCCTAATTCCAATCTACCAATACAACCTTTTTCCAAACCTTTGTTCTTAACTCCAAGCCCCCCTAACTATTTGCATTTGAGATTATGTATTATGATTAAGAATCGTTTTATGCAATGATAACCGACAGGTTTTATCAAATGATTCGAACAGTTGGGTCTCCAGCTACAAGGTGGGCGGTATCTTTATTCCAACTCAATGAGCCTCCAATCCAATGAGCCTGATTTTTAATATTTGGTTAGAATCTATGGTAAGCTTCTAACCGTCCGAAAATATATCTGGAAGGCATCCAATATAGTTGGATAGGTGAATGGTGAACCCACCTTGAAGAAGAAGGGCCGATAGTTGAAGTGTAAAATAATTCATAATTGAACCAACTAAAAAAATCGCTAATGGGAATCGCTTTTCTACTACATAAAGAACGTTTGCATGTCCAGGACTTGACCGGAAATAGTTTTTCAGCGCATTTTCACACAGTGTTGATCATGGGATTCCATACAATTTATTTAGTTTTCAAGGAGGACGCTATCATATACATTGCCGTAACTGGCAAACCCGGTGGAGTAAGAGGCAAGGTTGTGTGTTATGACTATGACTGTATAAAAAAAAGCGGTTGCCCATGGAATGTATGGAAAAGGTTGCCATTGTATTTTGACCAATTCTGCGAGTCTAGTGAGTCTGGTTATAAGAATGTTTTGTTCGGCATTCCATCGATATTTACTCAGAATATTCACAGAGTTTTGTTTTTCTTTACTTTGTGATACACGAGCAATTCAATCTGGGAGCATATTTTTCTTTTCAGCTTAGAAGTTGCCTATTCAGCTTTTATTCAGCGAAAATTTTGTATTGAGTTATTGCGAATCCGACTCAGGATTCTGATACTATCTTGCAGAGACTTGGAACATATTATGCTCAGCATTCTACGTAAATCCGTCGGGTAAGAATTTAGATTAAATTTTGATTAGTACACATAGAAATAGGATTTGTTCGGAAGACTGATGAAAAATTGAATTCGAATAAATTCGGAGCCTAGCGAAGCATTTGCCCTGCACCAAGAGAAAGATCCGTGGATCAAAGCTGTTTTGTAATTCTTGAAATTCCCTTTCTCAATTTTGATCTCTAAGCCTGAGTATGAACCGCTATAAAATCACGGGCAGCATATGCTCAAAATTCCTGTGAAATGTTGGACTAAATCCCAGACAGAAAGACAGAAATTTCAAGAATGTACCAGAGGATTGACAAACGATTAGTTTCGGAGTGAGATTTGCGAAAAAAATCTGAAAAACATTCACTTGAAATCTATAGTAAGATTCGATTAGAGTCTTAATCAGGATTTGCGTGAGAAAAATCGGTTGATACAAACGTCGTCCAAGTAAGGTTCATCAATTTGTGAACAATTTTGAATCATGAATTTGAATCACATACGATACGATTTGAAACAAAATCTGGAAAATAAAGTTCCAGTGTCCTCGTTATGCTAAGAAGCTAACAGCAGCAAAAATCAATTTCAGACTCCAAAGAGTAACCAATCGTACTCGTAGTAATTTGATGTTCAAAATTTATTCCGTACAGCACAGCAATAGTCCTAACATTGAAAATTCTCTTCGTCGACTTTTTCTTTCGTTAATATTTTGTCGAGTAAACGATTTGCTAATGTTTTTGCCTTCTTTTTAAATAAAGTGTTCTTCAAAATATGGCATTCACAGGTTAAAATGGGGTTAATATTGAAATTTGATTGAAAGATTTTTAATTTTGAACGACAAATTTATGCCAAATTATGATTATGCCCATTGAACCTGAAGCGCCTTTTATTTTCCGATATATACGCCAAATGGTGTTTATGCCATATGACCGTAATATTTTTAATTTTTTCTTTGTTTAATGCCAAATGGCCATTATGCCAAACGGCCTTTATTCCAAATGACCATTGATTATCTAACATCTTATGCCAACGAATTTATGCCCAACGATCTTATGCCAAACGACCCTATGCCATATGGGGAAGCCCCGATTATACATAGCCGTAGAAACGCAAAGAGAAAGTCGACGAGAAGAGTTTCCAAATGATATTTACGACCTAATGCATTGTTCAGCTTGAACTGAAAATGTTAATTTTTATTGCATCCAGAGTTCTGGAAAATGCATTTCTTATTTATGTAGTTAGACAAATTACTGACCGTTTCTTAAGAAGGTATTTGGAATGTAGGCTAGATCCGTTTTTACCGATTCATAAATTTAATATTAAGAATTCATAAATGAACTCGTTGTATTCATAATTGTATAGTAAGAATTAATATACAAACCTTGCCTTCAAATTTAATCTGAGTTTACATCTGTTGGTGTAACACTTCTTGAATTGGTTTAAAAGGTTCATGCATGTCTTAACATTGCCTTAAAACAAAGACTTCTGGAAAATCAATAGACCACTCATTCTGGAAATTTCTACAATAAGTTTATTTAAGCTTTCCCAGGAAGTTTTATTTTTCTTGTAAGAAAAGGGTGAGGTAATTGGCTCACATACTGGATCTAAATAAAACAATGTATTGAAAAAGATCCACAAGGGAGTGTGTTGTCTGAAAATCCCAAGAATAAGAACACGTGGTTTATGGACCTCCCCTGAACTCAATGACACAACTTATAAAAATCAACGTTGATATGTTTTGTATGTACGAATCAACATTCGTTCAAATGAACTTTTGAATAAATAAATTTTTAAAAGAAGCCAATTTTTGAACCACAAATATTAGGATTTAATGTTTTTTCAATAGGGAACACCAATAATTACGAAATTCTGAGAGATAGTATATCTTCTTTCTTTGGATTGATGCTTTGTTAAATTTGTGTGAAAGTTGAACTGAAAATATATTTTGTTGGTTCTTTGATGCCACAACACATTAAATTGAAAACCAAAATACTGATAAACTGTGTCAATAAGCCAGAATCCAGGAAATCGATTTTCGAACCACCAATTCTATGTTTTCTTCCATCAAACCACTTCACTGAATATATTCATATGATAACTTTAATTTGAATAGCTTTCACATTAAGCCAATGGAATAATCGAAATAAACCACATGCAAATGAAAATGCAGCTGTTTTTGTTTCCTATAATAGATTTTTTTTCACACGTGGTTCGAATTCAACAAAAAAGAGGCTGCCGACAATAGTTACACTTACTTCAGAAGTTTGTCACTTCATAAAAACACTTTCAAGCTGTTCCGGATAATTCGGCCGATTGGAAAAGATAACGGGAGCAAATAAATTTGAACAAACAAAAAACGGCATATATATGCACGACGTTGCAAAAATTTTCATTAAAGGATTGACTTAGTTTACATGTCTAGAATAGGTTTTACTCTATATGTGGACGACGCTTCAATAAAAACACTAGTTTTTTACGTGGCTCTGGAGCTCATGGTTAATGAAACATTGTTTTTTTTTTTGTGGCGTCTACTGAATTCAACTAAACAAAACAAGCTGGAGGTAGCCTTTTTCTACGATTGGTGAGTTCAATGAGATAGAGCAAATGAGTAATTCTGGTGGCCGTTGGCGGTTTTCGTACTGTTTCACTCAAATAATATGAATACCCTCCAATAGCTACCTTCACCAACTCGTTCCAAGAACAAACTCGTAAAGATTGGAACTGCAAAAAAAAGCTCACAGTCGTTCAAAGCCAACGAAGCCACTTCCTTCTGATCGTACCAAATAATAAGCCAATCGAAACGTAGATGTCCAAACAAGAAAGAAGGAAACAACGACTGTGCGCAATTCATTTGAGTTTAGTTTTTTTTTTGCTGGTATAATTTATAGCTCACGGTTTCCCAATAGCTATGTGTTTGAAAGACTTTCTGTATTCGCCTAACAACAAGGCAGTCAAGTGTTGTTAAAATATATGGCGAACAAGTTGATGACACGGTTGTCTTGCTATTCTAATGTTGACCCTAGGGCGATTCCATTGAAAGTCTCTTGAACAGAAATAAACAACCACTGTGGCAAATGTTTTTTTTTTAAACTGACCCGGTTCCAGTCAGTCAGTTTATAAACTAGGTAGTTTTGAAAACTGATTCAGAATTATTCAGGATTTAATAAATCAAAATCGTGAGGATATCGAGATTCAACCTAGGGCAATCGCACCTCATAATATAAAACACACACCACATCAATTCTACGAGCGGTACAATAATTATCCATACGTCACAAACGGCAAGTGCATCGAATCCCGATCGTTCCATCATGCACGCATCCATGACGTCATCCGATTGGAGAGCCACGATGAGAGAGAGAGCACATAAATGCAAGAGAATATGCGGATTCAACATGTAAACAAACAAACCATGAGTTTTAAACCTTTTTCGCATGTGTTTATGTTGAATAATGAATAATGATAGTGGGTTTATGTTCTCTTACCACTACATTTACTCAAGCGGCTAGTAGTGGTGGTATACAGAATGATTGTAAAAAGTGAAACCGTGGGTCGACGGCATATTACGATATAACCGATGGATACGGTAAGTTGAAGCCACGGATGATTTGATGGTTCCAATCTCAGTGTTCCCTGAGGTCATGCGATTTGATTAATTAATGAGATTTTATAACAGATAAGAGCAATAAACACCGGCATATTAAATAAGAGATACCAAAAACAAAACGTTATGCAAAATACATCATCGTTCTTGAAACATAAACATTAGCCGTTCTGTGTACAAATAATAAACAACATGCCAAGGGTGCGATACTACCAACACATGAAAATCAGAAATAATGCGCAAGTGCAATAATTCACCCCCGCAGTACCCCATGCCGACGTAACTTCTGAAACTTGTGCTAATACATCTACACTTCAATAATGTATGGTTCACGCGCAGACGGTCTACGCGAAAGGCGCATATTGGGGTATAGGTACAGCGTAGCTCCGTAGCAGATGTTGTACGCTCTCTCTATTCTGCCGCGATTCCCGTAGAAAAGCAGTAGTCTTTTACATCTCCTCGGCTGCTCGCAGGAGTTTGTGGAAGAAAATAAAAGATGGCTGAAAAGCAGCGAAATTAACGCAGCCTGTTTGGATTGAGCAGTTTTCAAGCGTCAATTCCCGCAACATCCCGCAAAGATTATGTGAATCGAAGTAAGGAGTATTCAGTTATTTCTAGGAGGCGGAAAAAGAAGAAAAAAAAACAAGTGCAATAGTAGTTCAGCAACCAAAGTGACGCCCTATTTATTCCAAAGGCAAAAAAAAACGCAATCATACCTTGGACTAATCTACAACAACTCGAAGTGTTTTTGAACACTTTCTGCTGGCAGACAAAGTGGATCCAGCTTGGTCATTAGTTTCCGGAAGATTATGTCCAACCTGTATGCGAAAATCTCCCAGCGACCAATGAAGAGGAATGAAGAGCAGATTTTTTCAGTGTTCCCATATCACAATAGTAAGTGCTCGGCTATAGTTTCTATTTGATTGCTATGGGCTTCAAAGATAATGGACAGCTTCTCGGCTAATCGTTTTTTTTTTCTTTTTCGCGAATAAAGCCCTTGTTTTCTCTACTTGCTCGAAAGTTTAAACAATATTTTTTTTGGGGTGGGAATCAGTCGAAAGCATAACTATGCGATAATGAACAGTGAGAATCGAATGAAGTCAACCGATAGAAAATTTAACACTTGGAGTACTTAATATTTCATCACGAAGTGGAATCAAAGTCATATTTTTAAATTGATTTGTGTTTTGTAGGAATACATAACGTATTAGGGAGAGAGTGGACTATGCAACCACTACTATCCAGAGTTAAATGTCGAAGTTTTGTAAGTTGAGCATATAAAATCCTTTATTTTCTTGATCTTGTATAATTTTCTTTATCCTGTACAGATTGAGGATTCAACATTATATTATAAAGTCTCTATAATAAAGCAACAAAAAAACATATTATAAATAAGTCAGACCAAAGATTGCATTAGGTCCTAATTAACAATATAAACAAAATCGAGTTGAATATCAATTTCTTTTCTTTTCTTTGAATCATTTTGAAATTATGCTGGATGGATGGATGTCTTTATTAAAGAGACTTTCAGCCGAAGGCTGGTTCGTCTCTCACGAAATTATGCTCTAAGATAAACAAAAATTGAAAATACGACCGATAACAACACTTCCAATGTACACTGAACCCAAACATCCTCCTTTTATCGAATGACTCCTCCGCTGGTTGATATCGAAACATTGAAATCGCACTTTCGAATGATAGATGCAGGCGGAGGACGAATTTCTAGAAACCAGATGATTATTCTTCTATTGTTAACCAACTATTAATTCGCGAAGTGAATTGACCTCCCGTTCCAATACGAATGCACGCTGTACGAAAAATCGTCACTCCAAAATTGAATGCGTAATGATTGGAAAAACAATACAACGAAAACCATTTGAAATGAGGATGACAAACATTCCATTTTACATCATTTGGTTACAACCTATCAATCGCTATCAGAACTGGTACCATCACGAATATAGGATCGAAACCCAAAACTATTTCCAGACTCCTCTAATTTTTGTGCTTCCATTGCTAACTTTGCTCAACGGTTGAGAAAGTGTGATGATAAATATTTATGGTTTCAAATTTTTCATAAATTGCTAATTCTCAGTTTAGAAACAAACATCATATTGTATTTGGTTGATTGTCATAGGACACATGGATGATCGTCATACGGATCTAAGCATAAGACAATCATACGATTTCCGAATAATGTTCACTAAAGGGCGCTATCGAATTACTTTTCAGACGATCTTGGGATAATGTTTGGGTTCAGTGTACCGTACCTTCGGTCTGGTATCGCACAGCTCTGTACATGGGACTTTCGTCAGCCGCTTGTCTAGGGGTTAGATTAGAACTCGTGACTTTGGCGTGTGAGATATGGATGTTAACCACTACGCCGGGGTTTTGACTATTCTGATTGCCGTATGCGCTAGTAAAATAATATTCGCATTAGTTCTCTATTAGCTTTATTTTTGTACACTTGTACCCTTTAATTCTTGCAATTAGCAAACAGTAGCCCATAATATTTGAGAACTGCATGCGAATTAAGCTGTTTTCAGCCAAAGTTTGAAGTTTTGGAGTGAAATTGTCTTCCACAAAGTTGATTTTAACAAGACGCTTCTTTTGGTGTGAATAAAAACTATGGTGGTCCTTATTTTCAGAGAAATCGAAAATCTATGTTTTTTATTTGCAGAAACAAAGGCATACATTATTCAGAAAAGTGGTAGAATGAATAATTTCAAGCATCTTAGATGGTACAATTTTTTCTGTACCTTTTGGTATGACTGAATTAGAGCATTCCTACGTAGCTTAGGGTGTCCCGATAAAAATCAGTTATTTTGCCAAGTTGTCTTCCCAGTGATTCTAGAACAATAAAAGTTTACAACTTTAAGTGTGCTGAAATTGTCTCTATCGTATGTCAAACAAAAGTTACTACGGTTTTAGTAAACAAAATAGGCCGTTTTCTAATGTTGGTTTTTCTAGTTGGGGCAAACCAAAAAAATATTTTTTAACAGCATTTGAAAGGATTTTTATTATTGCATATCATGTCTGAAAACTGGAGACAGGTTATTTTTTTTTCAAATTGAGTCAAACATTTGAAAAGGGCGTAATTTTATAAGAAAATCATTAATTACTCGCTAACAATAAGAGACATCGGTAAGATTTTAAACGTCAAAACTTTTATCTTTTCAAGTATTAAAAATCATCTGAAGACAACGTTGTTGGCAAATTGCCTGGCGACAGTTTCTGAAGTCATACCGGGCATCGCAGCTGCCTCAGGCCATCTACTGAAACGATCGATCAGAGTTAAAATGTAGGGCATTCCATTCGATATCGGTAATGGGACGACGTTATCCATGTTGACATGTAGAAACCTTTCATCTGGAATCTCGAATTTTCCGGCTCTGATCGTCACGCTTTTTCTAAACAACCCAAATTTAAGAACGATGCACTCAAATTCGTCGGAAGTATGGCTACCCAAAAGTGAGTTAAGATAGTTCGTTGTGGTAGGATGACAATCAGTCAACATCGGCTTGAATCCGATCGATGTTTACTAATTTTCAACGTGTTACTCCTAACCATCTTTACTCACTTTTGGGTAGCCATACTTCCGACGAATTTGAGTCCATCGCACTCAAATTTGGGTTGTTTAGAAATAGCGTGTTGTGTATCTGGAAACTTTGTTTTTTTTTTTGGCATTCCATACAGCTACGGACTCAGTTTCAAACGTCGTTTTTTATTCCAGGCCAGACATAATGCTGCAAGAAAATAGTTTTCTGGTAGAAGCGGGGAACACAAAGGCGTATCTTTTCTCTTTGTTGCTGACAGAGAAACTCGGTTCCATACCTGGGGCTCTTGATTTTTGTTACGTCTGGGTTGCATTTCTGCCAGTTCTGCAACTGTTCATCACTATCCTGCTTCCGAGCGAAGTCGCTATTGTCGATTGAAGGAGGAAGACAAATAGCGTCTACCCTGGAAAGGACGTCGGCAGGGATATTATATACTCCTGAGACGTGGATTAAATTCGTCGAATGCTCAGCAATCGTTGTTGACGTGGCGTGGGTTTGTTTGCGTCCTACCTGAATGCAAACGTTAACGGTTTATAGTCCATGAAGATAATCGTATTGCGCCCTTCGATTACATCTTTGAAATGTTTTACGCCGTTTTACGCCAACTGCAAGCAGCTCCCTATCGTAGGTGGAATATCGACGTTCGCGATCGCTGAATTTGACAGAAAAGTAACCTAGTGGCTCCCAGCTGGTTCCCGACCGTTGCTGTAATACAGCCCCAGCATCCAGATCGGATGCGTCGACCATTAACGACAGTTGAGCATTCGGATCTTAGTAATCCAGCGTTGTAGCGTTGTCTACAACAGCTGCTCTACAATCGTTGAGTCCGTTATAATCACCAACGAGTCTGTACTTAATGGTTCCGTTCTGCAGTGTCTTTATAGCGAGATGAACTGGGTTTGAAAATGGGCTTTTGGAGGGTTGAACGTATCCGAGCTCCAGGAACAGTTTGAGCTCTTTGCGGAGAGCCTCGAGTTTAGGCGGTGGAAGTCTACGGATTTAAAGTGGCACGGAGGGCCTTTAATCTTTATTGTGTGTTTGACGTTGTGTAGCACTTCTTGTTTGGGAAGACGTGGCCTGGTGACGTGAGAAAATTCGCTGGGTAGGCCACCATAGTCGCTGCTGCACGAAAAAGTTTTTAAACCAAACAGTCTCTGTTCAACCGTACGCAATTGACCGAGTGCTATGATATTGGTCATTTTATCTATCAAGCACTCGCCCCGCAAGTCCACCAACAGGTCATAATGTTTCAAGAAGTCCGCAGCCAAGATTGGGAATGTCACATTAGCCAGTATGAATCGCCAAGGGAAGTCTCTGCGTAGTCCGAAAGTAGGCTTGCATACTTCGGTGCCGTAAGCGGCGATGCGGTAACCATTTGCTGCATATAAACTCATTCCTAGGATAGGTTTTTGCCCTTGTCTCAGTGTGCATGGCAGAACCGACAGGTCTGCGCCGGTGCCAATCAAGAATTTATAGTTCGTCGCTGGATCGTGGATTATTGACGGGATTGACAAACTTCGCTACATTCGCCCGTCGCCGACTGCCGCTGAACTAGTTTTTTTGCTTGAACTGACAGGGTTCTCGACAATTCTTTGCAGCGGCGCCAAATCGTCGGTGATAGTAGCAGTATGGATGTTGTTCTCGGGAGGCCTGCTCCCTACTGTAACTTCTGATACGGGATCGGCCTCGAGATTGACGAAAAGCAGCGATTTCATTTGAAAGTTCGGAAATTTCTGACCGCAGTTCTGCCAAATCGAGAGCCATTTTACCGTATGACGAAGTAACTGCGGCCGACACGGTTCTATTTTTGGTTATGCCGGCGAGCTTATCGGCTTCCTCGGCAAAGTGCAGCAGCTGGAGTGTATCTTCCGATACTTTGAGGACAACTTGAGTGGTTTCAGGAAACTGCTGTATCCACAACGATTTGAGAATATCTCTCAAGATCAAGATCTCTCATTTCTCGAAGAAGTTGTGAAGGTTTGCGGTCGACTAGCTCGCATCCACGCAGCAACTGTTGGATCCGGTTCTGTTCGCTCGTACTATACTCTTTGGTGATCTTATCATTGATTGCAGTGTACTGGCCGGCAGCTGGGGGATCACGACTACTTTCTCTTATTCTAATCACTTTTACGTTTTTCATGCTACTGACTACTGATTCATATTCCAATCACCTTTACGTTTTTCATTCTACTATTTGTAGGGTATGCTAGCCAGCACTGTTGTGTTTCGATCTGTACTAAAAAAAGCCTCGAAAGTGTTATAATGGCGCTGTAATGAATAAAAGAAAGTGAGCCCGGAGAGCATCTCTCAATGTTAGATTCGCCCTAATGAAAAAAAAACCCAAGAAATGCTTTTGACATTTTTGCCGATTAAAATTGTTGTTATTGAAAATTAAAAAAAAAACATTTAAAAATGCTTAGATTGAAATCTACTAATCCCATACATTTGAATACTAAGCCATTGATTTCAAGTGACTGCCAGACGAAACGGTATACACCGTTTAATTTAGTTAAATTTAGAGATTTAGAAGATCTCGTCATATTTTCCCAGGAAAACCCCAGTTCAATTTTACTTGTTAGGGTACCTATTTCCATATTAACATCATCGCTTAGCAATTCAGTTATATGAATTTGAGTGGACACTTCCTAAATTTGAAAAACATTTAACAGCCGATTATCAAATTCGGAAAATGCAAATTAACACGCACATTATATGCTCCACCAACACGCTTTTCGGCGAGCATCATTCAGATTCACAGTGCTTTACTCGTTGCTCAGCACGCTCACACACTCACTAATTCCACCATCTAAAGATCATCCTCCTATGGTAAACAATCGCGACCGGTACGCCACCTTCTTCCCTTGTTCGTCACTATGTTTCGGCAGGCGACGAATCAAGGACAAACAAAGCAAGCGGCGGAAAATCAATGCTCTCTCGCATCATTGCGACCCACTACGATTTGTTTGCAATGCAGATTTTCATTCCACTACTAGTGCACAAGCTGTGAACACTACCTTCAGAGCTTGGAGCATACGCGTGAACAGCCCGACGACGTCATCGTGTGTGCAAATAATAATTGACTACTGCGATTGTAGACAATAAAGAAAACGTTTATAGCGTGTTGTCCACCGTGCGAAAAACCGCACAGAATCTCAGTTGGTGTTGGAAGAACAAATGGAACCATTCTAGCTTCTGTCTCGTATATTCTCATTGCAGTTGAGATGTTCAACGTGTTGGCCCCGTTTCATCAAAACAGCGGTGCAGCAGCAGCAGCAGCAGCAGCCGCTACTGGTGGGGCCTCCACACCCGGCAATCAGAACGGCCCGGCTGGTGGTCGAGGAGTGGAGAATATGCAAGTGACTCAACCCTGCAGTGCGCCATCGTCACCGACCATCACCTCGCCCGGTGCCCTCAGTTCGACCTCGTTCTGTCTACCGACTGGAGTCAATAGCACCAGCAGTGGAGGTAGCAGTGTCATTACCAGTACGACCGCAGCGGACACGGGTGATCCAAACTGGCAGGCCACCAAGAGCACTGTTCGGGAGCGGAATGCGGCCATGTTCAACAACGATTTGATGGCGGACATACGTTTCATTGTCGGGACCGATGGTAAGTACTCAGTTGGGACTACGCCCCATCAGGCAAGGGCTGCAGCAGCTGTATGCAGATAAACATGTT
The DNA here is from genome assembly GCA_034211315.2 of Aedes japonicus. NCBI lineage: Eukaryota > Metazoa > Arthropoda > Insecta > Diptera > Culicidae > Aedes > Aedes japonicus. Next base: position 325,445 of record JASCZW010000514.1, on the reverse strand, counting down.
TAATTAGGATAATGCATCAGCAGCAGCAGTAGCCAGAAAAAAAAACCGGCGAGATGCAAACACGTGGTTACATAACGATGCTCTCGCACATGTGTCCTTTCTGTGGCTTTTTTTTCCTAACTTTGATCTCGCTCTCTTTCTCTCACCAGAACAAGTGCAAACTATACCGGCTCATAAGTACGTGCTTGCAACCGGAAGTTCCGTTTTTTACGCCATGTTCTACGGCGGCCTGGCCGAGAATAAGCAAGAAATCAAAGTTCCTGACGTCGAACCGAATGCTTTCCTAACGTTACTAAAGTAAGTTGACTTCAGTGCATGGAATATAAGTTTTTTAATGATTTCCGATCTTTTTTTATCAGATATCTCTACTGTGATGAGATCCATTTGGAAGCGGATAACGTTTTGGCCACTCTATACGTCGCCAAGAAGTACATCGTCCCTCATTTGGCGCGGGCCTGCGTCAACTATTTGGAAACTAGTCTTACGGCAAAAAACGCCTGCTTGCTGCTGAGTCAGTCAAGGCTCTTCGAGGAACCGGAACTGATGCAGCGCTGTTGGGAAGTGATTGACGCCCAGGTATGTGACAGTACGGCCAACTTAGAAGTCATAGATAGGGAAACCACTCATTTCATAACCGATAGCTGTTCTACCGGTACATCTAAAAGCACTGATACCGTTGCCACCAGTCCAAAATCGAAAGCTAACACTAGTAGCATGTTGAACTCTCCCAATTCTCCCCCGCTATGTTCTCCATCCTCCTGTTTCGAACAACCGGAATCCTGCCGCCACTCGATCTCACCCGGCACTAGCAATGTCACGGGTAGTAGCAGTTCAATTAGTTCATCCGCTACGGTTTCGTCATCCGTTTCCACCAGCTCACTGAGTACTAGCGAGCTGGATAACTCAGGGGAGCCTTCGGTTTAAGGAATCATCATGCTCAAATTTGAATCGTTATAACTTTAGGTAGTTGTATTTTAGTGCGGGAATCACTAGCGTGGTTGGCAGTGATGGGAATTCGACCATCCAGGATCTCCCGGGGTAATTAATCGATTACAGTAGGCCGATTCTCTCTTTCTAAGTTGTAGCAAACTGTACGAAAAATAAAAGGAATACAGGGGAAGATGGTACAAAACGCACCGTTTAAGCAACATCGTGAATTACTGGGGGATGGAAGCTTAAATTTAGGAAGAAGTGATTGAGTATGGTGCATTACGATGTTTTCGTTGTAGATCGAATGTGATTCAAATTCAAAACTATGAATTTTTAAACTTTTTCCAATTTGATTCCAAGACGATACCGGGGTAAAACGCCTGTTTAATTGCTTAATATGCACGCCAAAATTGGGGTAAGACGCACCAAAAAACCAGGATATGGTGCACCACAATATAGGGATAGCATGCGAGACTTGTAAAAAGTAATAGCACGGCTATAAAAAGTTACTCATTAGAGTTGTGAAGTGAGGAGGTTGCAACATATCGCTACATTCTCTTAGCCCTGTTTGGTAGTCAATGGGTATAGAATAAAGAGGTAGCGTAAAACGTTGAGATATGTTGGCAGCCCCTCATTATATACATGCTTAGAAAAAAGTAACCAAAGAAGCAATTAAGTGTGGAAAGCACGTTTGTTATAATTGTGTTTACCTACCATTGGGTTCAAATTACTTACTTTGGGGTATAATTTTACCAGATGTAAATTATTTATACCCAAAGTTGGCTTCAAACACTTAACCGCTCAACTAGGTACTTTGTTCTAAGCGTATAGACGTATACATAACGCCACGGTGCGTTCTGCCCCAGTTTTAGTTTTAGTTTTGTCTAAATATTCTGAAAATACGTGGAATTATAGCGAAGTTTTGATACTGTGTTGAAGTTTTGTTGTGTGCGATGTATGTGAAGTTAATCTATTTTAGACCATGGATATTAACGCATGGTAAAAGTTAATTATTAATATGTTTGGGACAGTCATGAAAATCTCGTCAATTTTGATCATATTTTGGTTTATTTAGTGCTATTGTAGAACAAAATAATGAGTAAAGCATCATTCCATTAACGCTAGAGCTTTGAAGACTTCAGCATATTTATTGAGTGGGTCATTCTACCCCACCGGTGCGTTTTGTACTGTGCTCCCCTACTACCACTTAGAAAGAGAGATCCGTTTGGAGATCTGTCAATTCAAATAATGCGTTTTTCGTGTGAACGCTTGTAGGAAAACTGCAGTTTTGCCTTGGTCCTAAACATAAACGAAGCATCGCCCGGCTGGTATTGATATTGCTATAAATGTACCTTAATTGTGGTGATTGTTGTCGAATCATTACTCATTGCTTATGAATGTTAACATGCTTACTATACGAACAATTTACATATGCTGTGTTTAACGTAAGTGGAGTGACGTACCTATGTTAATGGAAACAATTTTATGACTAAATGTATCTTGATCATTTTACTTGTAACAATTGTTGTTATCGTAGAACGACGGACTGTCAGAAGTCCTCGCAAATTGGGTTTTTAAGATGCTTTCATGGCTGAACAAAGAAAAGGGCTAAGAAAAATGCTAGTTTGATCATCATTGATAATTACAAGGGCTAAAACAAAATCATTTGACTGATTTAGAAAGATTATGATTATGATTTATGAATCGAAAAAAAAAATAGTGAAGGGATCAGGGATATAAATGCAAGGTTCACGTAGGACTGCGTTGGTTTATTGCAATAATGGTTTCATCTAATTTATACGTATCATTACACATATTGTTGGGGGAAATGTTAATGAAATATTTCTATAATTTTGCTTTGGATCCATCCCTTCTTATGCGTTTTGCTCAATAGTGCACTTTCCTGATCCTCATCTGGGTCATGGTTTCAACGCTAGTTATAGCACGCAAAATGAACCGAAATGATTTCATAAGCGACGAATGGCCAGGTTTCAGTGGCCCAAAATTTTAGTATTGCAGAGCTCGTTTCAAATACTGAAATCATCTCGGTCAATCTCGCGTGCTATATACTAGCGTTGATAGCATAGTCCTGAATGAATAGAGGCACGAAATACAGTACGAAGTAAAATTCTAGAGGGTGCGGGCATTAGTTATAAAAACAGACACCGGCAATTATTTTGCAGCTGAAGGATGTGACTATTTCTGTATTCATAATGGAATGAAACTAAATGAAATAAAAAGAAGAAGACAATTTGAACCATTTGTTACCCGTTTTTGAAGAACCGGATAGGGAAAAACATATTTTTAACTTGTTCATACGGAGATTTCTATGGGAGCAACTTGATTGTAATTTCGAAGAAAAGTTTTTTGTAAGTTTTTCTGATCAAATGGAGAATTAATGAAGTCATTGTGTTTAGTTAAACGAGAGTTATTAGCGCCTTCATTTTTCAAAATAAATATAAAACGCCTTCATTTTTCAAAATTTTGCAATGACACCCGGTATAGAAAAGAGAAACTTTTTCCTGTGAAGTTGTGATTGAGATAAATCCTGCTGAACATTGTAAAAAGCAAAAATACAGGGATTGATTTCAAGCGATTTCTCATGGCCAGATTTAAATGAAATCTATGGATTAAAACAGTTCTCAGTAACAATTGTGGGGGTTTGTTTTGTCTATAGAATGCCTAAGCAAGTTGCAAAGAGAACATCGAGTAAAATTTTACTCTTAAAGAGTGCGGAGTAGAGATTAACGAAGGAATTTGCAAGATTTTCTCAGATGCAATTCTAAGCGAATTACGAGATTTTTTTAAGGGAATTTAAGGTAGAAATTTCCAGAATTTTCTGGATGTGTATGAAGAAGATCCAAATGCGCGATGCGTAATTCGATTCGAAGAGAATCTTGGAAAATGAGAGACTGTATGAAGGTCATCGAATCAGTAGATATCATGAAGTTTGATCTTCCTTTTCATCAGAAGTTCCACCTCTTTTTTTTATGGCAGCTTGCAGACCGATTCAAATATTGAAATTAATCCGTGATTTCAATCAACGGCTGGACAAGGTCAAACTTCTCCAGTGTTACATAAGTACCTTGCATTCTCTTTAACGCTCTTTTACAACAAATGCAAATCAATATCATACTGAACTTAACAATACCCAAAAAAAAAAGAAAGGCTAAACCAATAAATGATCATGATTCCTTTCAATCGGAGGTCTGTTTGAGCCCATTATGTGATAATTGAACTGCTACTCCTTGCTGAATTTCACTCCAACGCAACATCCTTTTCACACCCGTCATCTAAGTAAAGTTTTCATTTTTCATCTTGTACTAGAAATAGGTAAAAACTGCAATATTTTGTAAGATTCATAAATAAACATTCTGGCAAACGGAACTCTCATCATAAGTTTATTGGCTTAGTAAGAAGGAATAGTTTAATTATGGTTGTGATAGTCTATTGCCAAACTGTATCGACGGAAAAAAAACTCAATGTAAATTCTATGTGCTAATCTCATGTTTCGTTCTAAAGTTGAATGCGACCCCAGACACTCGACAACATTTTCAAATTCTTATCCCAAACACTTGAATCTAATACAAATCTAAATCCCGATCTATGGATGTGTGTCGTTTTTGAAATTTTCCCCTCAGTGTAATATCCAATGCATATCTAATCGAAGCTAACTCAAAAGACAGCAAGCAACACAGCAGAAGCTCAATGTTAAACAATATTATAGAAACCTAGTTGTACCGGCTCACGTATCAGGAAACGATTTATGAACATTTTATCGTATTGTACCTAGATGTACTCGAAACTGTATACCGTCAAAGTGACAAAACGAAAATAGATAAAGGAAATTTACTTGCGAAAAAAAAAAACAAACGGAAAATATTGCAGTTTTACTTATTTTAAGTTTGTAAACTCTTCTCACATCGTCCTAACGCTTTGTCTCAATTTTCTCAAACCCCGTTCTCGGCTTGAACGCTTGTAACCACACTTGCAGGCGGAAATGGCAATCAAATCGGAGGGCTTCGTAGATATAGACCTGAAGACCTTCGAAACTATTCTGGCACGGGAAACGCTCAACTGCAAAGAGATTCATCTGTTCGAAGCGGCCTTGAATTGGGCCCATGCAGCGTGCACGAAGATCGACATCGAGCCAACTTCGAACAACAAACGGCAGGTATTAGGACAGGCGCTGTATCTGGTACGGATTCCGACAATGTCACTGGATGAATTTGCAAACCGTGTTGCCCAGCTGGGCATACTAACCAATCAGGAGACAATCGACATATTTTTAAACTTTACCGCTAAGAACAAACCTAAGTTGACGTTTCCGGTTAAATCAAGGGCTGGCTTGAAGACCCAGGTGTGCCATAGGTTTGCATCGTGTGCCTACAGGAGCAATCAATGGCGCTACAGAGGACGCTGTGATTCGATTCAGTTCTCCGTTGATAAGCGTATTTTCATTGTTGGATTTGGTCTGTACGGGTCATCCACAGGGGCGGCGGACTACACGGTTAAAATTGAACTGAAAAGACTAGGCCGAGTTTTGGCGGAGAACAGTACAAAGTTCTTCTCCGATGGTTCCAGCAATACGTTCCATGTGTTCTTCGAGACGCCTATTCAGATCGAACCGGAATGTTTCTATACGGCATCGGTGGTATTGGATGGAACTGAATTGAGCTTCTTCGGGCAAGAGGGAATGAGTGAAGTTTGCGTTGGAACGGTTACATTTCAGTTTCAGTGTTCCTCTGAGAGTACGAACGGTACCGGAGTCCAGGGGGGACAAATACCTGAACTCATCTTCTATGGCCCGATGGGGGTTAGCAGCCAAAGTTCTGGGCTAACGGGAAGCAGCAGTAACAATTCTATTAACAACAACAAACCTAATGCCTCCGTCCTTGGAGGATCAACCGGTAGTTCCAGCAATTCATGTTCCACTCTTAATAACGTCAGCGCATACTCGAATGGAAACACAGAAAATGGACCGAATGTACTGGGAACCGTCGCGCTGCTGAACAACGAAAGTGACTGATTGATGCAGGGTAAGATGGACTCGAAAAACTAAAAAAAAATACGTGATACAAATTGTGAGAACATGAAGGATCCAATAAATGTTCAAAAACATATAGAGATATTATTTTGGCAGGATGAAACTATTATCCAAAACACAAAAACTGCAATTTCTGCTGTAGTGGCGTTGATTAAAAGCTTCAGTAGTGCGAAGTAGCATTAAAAACTACACATATTTAGGTGACTGGAAACAGGAGTTTTAGTTTCGAATATTTTTGATGGTATAATTGCATACAACAATCACCATCTATAAAAAAAAATCAGTAAATAAAGTCTGCCTAAATTAAAGTTTGTTTCGTTCATTGGCCTTATGTTATTAAGAGTAAAGTTATCATTCGAGCATAGTTAAATTTGCATACAAATGGACATGCGACTTAAATGTGGATTAACGAATTGGTTACATCTTTAGAACAATACTAGCTATTTTCCATTTAAAATAAAAATGTTCTGTTGTTTTTTGTGGATCGCTTAGTGCTAATTTTCCAAAACTTCCATCGCCAAAATATCTAAACTAGTAAGCTAAGTCATAGAAATTTCCATGGACACGAGAAAGAGTATTCTTATTCAGCCATAAGAGAATTTAATACAAACTACAACCTTGCATACTATCATGGAACGGCAATGGTGCAAAATATAAAACTATAAACAAACGCATGACAGACGTAAGAGTAATTCAATCAAATCACATTAGCGATGGTTTCTTCCTAGTGAGTAAGGCAGTGCGCATCTATATGGACAAGATGCACTAAACGAATAAGGAGAATATAGCTGGTTATTGCGAACAGTGTATAATCATCGAAAGGCTGAATCCAAGAAGAAAAAAAAAAACGACAGAAAGTACTAAAAACAATATTTTGCAATACGACGTAAAAATGATGAACAAATACAAACAAGTTAATGAGCAAAATTCATAAAATATATCCATATTTAGATGACATGTTAGATTGGAAAATGCAAAGCATATTAAAAATAACCATAGCTCCATCCACATGTAAGCAAATAAAAAAAAGTCAAGGACCATAAGGCCTCTTTTTGTTTTTTTTTTCTATGGCAGCTTCTATGCATGATTAATTGGTGCATTTTTTGTCGAACGTACGCGTTAGGTTCGAAAACAAACATAGTCAGAATTTTAATTTCAGTTTGTTATATTCTAGTATCCTTAGAACACGATATTTCGACCACCCACTATGGTGTGGGTATGAGTAGGAAACCAAATAATGGGTTATGATAGAAAAAAAACACGCAGTAAAGTTACGGTTTACGATGATTCTCAACATTATTACTTATTGATTATTCTATTGATAGTTCTACCAAAACGTTTGTAATGTTTAAAAGCAAAGAAGTACTGAAATAAATTATTAATACAATGACGGATCGTTTTTCGTTAGAAATATCACCTCACAAAATGGACATCATAGTTGAAGTAAAAGAAATCGTTCTCAATATAGGGTAGGGAACGGCTTGATGTTTTCATTCGTTGGTATGAAATAGGTCTTAAACTTCTATACTTTCTACGTTTTCAAACAGACGTATCTGATTTTGTGAACAAAGAGGGGAAGTAAGATCCGAACGTTAAATTCCTGAAACCCTTAGAACTTTCACGCAAATTAGGTGGTGGGACAAGGAATAACATGTGGAGATTGGCACACCCCTTGTGGCCACTCACACCTAAGGACCCAAAATTGCCCATTACTACACTCAGCCAAATAATCTTAAGAATTTCATAAGGTTGAACTTATGAACGATGCTATGGAATTTCATAAGGCTGACTTATGAATGGATTTTGTTTCACACGAAATTGTCTTGTATGCCTTTAAGCTTTCCTGATTACAAGTGTTGATATATTCTAGTGGGCTAGACACTGGACCCATTACCTCAACGTTAAAGGTTCGAATCCAGGTTGCTCCATATTTTTATTTTTTCGACATCATATTTCAAAAGATATTATATTTCATAAGATAAATTTATGAAATTCATACTGATTTCTTATAGCAAATAATCATAATGCAATCTTATGAATATCGAAAGTTGATTTCGCTGAGTGTAGCTACTCATCGAACACAGAGAAAACGTGAATTACGAACGTGCAACCACGCGCTAGAATTGAAGCGGAAATAAACACGATTCAATCCAAGGGTAAGTCATTTAGAACAATGTGCCATCCACGATGTCTTACACACAAGACGAGTATGTTTCGTAATAGCGGCACTTCGATTTTCAATCCATACCACATGTGTGGCTGAGGCACACTTTTGACAGTTGAGCTTATAGAAATAAGAAACCAGCAACCTTATCAATATGCATTGCCTGGTTTCCAGCATCACTAGAAAATAACAATTTGGGCTCATCGGCACCTTCGGCACATTACGGGAACACACAGAACAAGGCAACGCTTGTAGACACACTCAAAAAAATAGAACACGAGTCCGGTCGTTTATACCGCGTTCCATTCGTACGGAATTTAGCAAAAATATCGCCATCTTGTTTCCTATTTCGACTGGAAAAAATGGCGACTGGAGGACAGCACCCAGCGGAGGAAATCTCAGCGGCTACTGCCTCCGTAGCTATTAAGCTCCCTGATATATCACAAAAGTTCAACTCAGTGGACGCTGTGATTCTACGCCCCAACAAAAAAAAAAGCTCCCTGATTTTTGGAAGAGCGAACCGTCTATGCGCCCAGTTTATCCTGGCAGGAGTTACGCGCGACGCAACCAAATTTTACCACATAATCGCTAAAGTGGGCCAGATCGTGTTATGCCACATATCTGATTTGGTTGCAAACCCACCAGAAAACGAAAAGTACCTTGTGATCAAAACCAGATTGTTGAGCCAATTCGTTGTTTTGTTGTTTGTTTGAACGATTTGGGCGACATGTTGATTTTGTTTGAACGATTTTTTGTTTGAACGATTTGGGCGACATGAAGCCGACGCATCTGCTAACCAGGACGCAGGATTTGGCGGATAAGATGGTAGATTCTTCCTGCTCTCATGTGCAAGCAATACTCCCTACCCAGGAGAAACTCGGAGAACAAATCCCTTATCTTACAGCGGAAATTTGGAAGCTCAAGGGAATCGGCAGAGGCAAAAACGCGAGAAGTCGATCGACGTCGAGAGTGCGACAGAATTCCAATGAGGCAGTCTGCTGGTACCATAAAAATTACGGCATGACCGCTCATCAGTGCCGCGAACCTCAAAGATGGGTAAAAAAACTGAATAGTAGCCCATCTGTCACGGCGGAGGTGGGCACGAACAAGGAAAACCGTCGCATATCTGTTTTCGACAGGGCTAATAACATCCATTTCTTGAGCGACACTGTATCGGATGTTTCGATTCTACCTGCCATAAGAAGAGATAAAACCAAATCATCTATTCCGTTCCTACTGCATGCTGTAAATAGCACGAACATCAAAACGTTTGACACACGATGCCGGTACGTGGAGCTCGGGCTTCACAGAAAGAAATTTCCTCGCTGCCGACGTTAGTACAGCAGTTATCGGAGCAGACTTTCTGTCTTATTTTGGTCTACTGGTGGATCTCAGACATCGTAGTATCATCGATGGGACAACGAAACTTAAAGCCACCGGTGGAGTGGTAAATTCGCCTCTTCACGACGGTACAACAGTCAGCTACGATCATCCTTTCCGGCACTTGCTTGAGGAGTTCCAGATTATAACACGTCCATCGACGTTGCGCGCAGATGTTCGTCATGGTATTACGCACTACATTGTTACCAAGGGACCACCCACTGCTTGTAATGCACGCCGGATGTCACCAGATAAGTTGTCACTCGCTAAACGGCAGTTCAAAGCGATGATAGATCTTGGCATTTGTCGGCGCTCTAGTCGTAGTTGGGCAAGTCCACTACACTGCGTACCGCAGAAGTCAGGACAATTGCGCTTTGTAGGTTATTATGCAAGCTGAACCATGTTACTGTTCCAGACCGGTATCCGGTTCTGCACATCCACGATTTACTAATCGCTTTCCACGGTAAGTCGATATTTAGTACTATCGACCTTGAACGAGCTTACCACCAGATACCAGTAGTGGAGGAAGACGTACCTAAGACGGTCGTTAAAACTCCATTCGGTCTATTTGAGTTTACAAGGATGCAGTTTGGTCTTTATTGACGACATATGGAGGGAATAGTGTGTCCCATCTATAGAAAGGGCGACAAGCTAGATTGCTGCAATTATCGTGCAATCACGCTACTGAGTGCTGCCTACAAGTTGCTCTCCCAAATACTATGCCGCCGCCTGTCACCAATTGCAAAGGAGTTCGTGGAGCAATACCGAGCGGGATTCATGGGTGCCCGCGCTACTACGGACCAGATTTTCGCGATTCGGCAAGTGCTGCAGAAATGTCGCGAATACAACGTGCCCACACATCATCTTTTCATCGATTTCAAATCAGCGTATGATACAATCGATCGAGACCAGCTATGGCAAATCATGCACGAATATGGATTTCCGGAAAAACTGACGCGGTTGGTCAAAGCAACGATGGATAGAGTGATGTGTGTTGTCCGAGTATCGAGGACGCTCTCGAGTCCCTTCGAATCTCGGAGAGGGTTACGGCAAGGTGATGGATTGACGTGTTTACTGTTTAACATTGCACTGGAGGGTGTGATTCGAAGAGCTGGGATAGACACGAGTGGCACGATCTTCAGGAAGTCTGTCCAACTATTTGGCTTCGCCGACGACGTTGATATCGAAGCACGTAACTTTGAGACGATGGCGGAAACATACATCAGACTTAAGGCTGAAGCTGGTAGGATTGGGCTTGTGATTAATGCCCTGAAAACAAAATACATGAAGGGAAGAGGCTCACGAGAAGACAATGTTAGCCTCCTACCACGAGTTCAGATCGACGGTGATGAAATCGAGGTAGTAGACGAATTCGTGTATCTGGGCTCATTGGTGATTGCCGATAACGACACATTATGGCTGGCAATCGTGCCTACTTTGGACTCCGAAGGACGCTATGATCGAACATAGTTCGCCGAACCACAAAGTTGACCATCTACAAGACATTATTTAGACCGGTAGTTCTCTACGGCCACGAAATATGGACATTGCTAGTGGAGGACCAACGCGCCCTTGGAGTCTTTGAACGGAAGTTACTGCGAACCATCTACGGTGGAGTGCAGATGGAAGACGGAACGTGGAGGAGGCGAATGAACCACGAATTGCACAAGTTGCTGGGAGAACCTCCTATCGTACACATCGCAAAAATCGGTCGACTACGATGGGCTGGGCATGTCGTAAGAATGTCGGACGACAGCCCTGTGAAAATGGTTCTCAAAAACGAACCGACAGGTGCAAGAAGAAGAGGCGCGCAACGAGCAAGATGGATCGATCAAGTAGAAGGCGACCTGCGGACACTCCGCAGACAGCGAGGCTGGCGAGTAACAGCCATGGACCGAATAGAATGGAGACAACTTCTGTGTACATAAGAGGCCACGCCGGCCTTAGTCTGATTGGTAAGGTAAGGAAGGTGATTATCGCAAGCTGAACCATGTTACTGTTCCAGACCGGTATCCGGTTCTGCACATCCACGATCTACTAATCGCTTTCCACGTTAAGTTGATATTTAGTACTATCGACCTTGAACGAGCTTACCACTAGGTACGAGTAGAGGAAGAAGACATACCTAAGACGGCCGTTATAACTCCATTCGGTCTATTTGAGTTTACAAGGATGCAGTTTGGTCTGTGTAATGCAGACCAGACCTTTCAAAGATTCATGCATAGACTTTTTGGAAACCTTTGTTGTCGTCTTCATTGACGACATATGTGTGTCATCGTCTTCAATTATCGAGAGATCGAGCACCATCAACACATGCGAATAGTTTTCGATCACCGTCGTTCAAATGGTCTTGTGATAACCTTACCTAAATGTAAATTCGCACAACAAGAAGTCGAATTCATCGGTTATCTTATCGGGAAAGATGGTGTAAAACCGTTGCCTAGCCGAGTGTCAGCTGTCCTGGATTTTACCCGTCCACCCACATTAAGATGTCTCATCACAGGTAACAAGAAGAACGACGTCAGAAAAATTGAATGGACCGAACCAGCAATAGAAGCTTTTGAGAACTGTAAGAAAGCAGAAGCAGCATTACTTTATTATCCGGACCCAGCGAGACCTTTGGGCTTACTAGTAGATGCTTCAAATACCGCGGCTGGCGCAGTTCTGCAGCCATTTGTCAACGGGACATGGCAGCCGTTAGGTTTTTATTCGGAAAAATTTACATCGGGCAAGAGAAGTTATTCCACGTTTGGACGGCAACTGATAGCAATGAAGATGGCCGTCAGATACTTCAGACACCTGTTAGAAGGACGACGATTTACGATTTTTACCGACCACAATCCTTTAACGAATGCCATGACTTCGAATTCTGCTTGTCGACTACCCCACGAAGAAAGTGCATTGCAATATATTTCTCAATTTACCACGGACATCAAACATATCAGTGGAAAGCTCAACGTTACAGCAGACACCCTCTCCATAGTGGAAACGATCAGCACTGCATCTCCAGTCGACTATAACATTATTGCAGTGGACCAGAACACCGATGAACAACTGCGGAAATTACTCACATCGACCAATAATTATTGAATTATTCTTCGTTGAAGTTAAAACAAGTTACACTGCAGCTGTGTTCTCGGCCGCTTTTTTGTGACATCTCTTTAGAGGGGTTCCGTATATATCTAAGCCACATCGCCACATGATTATCGAGCACTTCCACAGCATTGCTCATTCCGGCAGGTTTTTGTCAAGCAGATTCGTTTGGCCTAAAATCAACAAGGACGTCGCCGAGTTTGTTAGAAATTGTGTACCTTGTCAAAAATCGAAAATTCAACGTCATATCACAGTCCCGCTTGCTTTGTTTGACTCTAGGACAGGACCTGCCTGCTGTCAGTGCAAAAACAAGACCATTTAGCTGTCAGAAAAGACCGTTTTTTATTGGTCGCTGTGCAACCGCCTCTATCGCCTCCGTTGAGTTACGTTACAAGCAGGCAATTTGTTGTTGGTTTGGCGGTGTTGCTAGTCACTGATACGAGGATACGAAAGGTGTAAGGTTGGTTGAGATCAAACTTCTGGGGTGAAATCCATGTTGTTCAGGAGAGATATAGTGTCTGCAACTAGCAAACAACAAGTCGTTGATGATGTCTCGAAGACTTTTGAGCAGACACAGAGCGATGTGATTGCTCGATAATTTCCGGCATTTTGTTTATATGCTTTCTTGAAATTCGGGAACATAAACGAAGATTACCAACGTGTTGGATATTTTCCCTGGCGTAACGAGATATTGAATAGCTTCAAAAGATGAATCGTAAACACTGCAACTCTTTAATATACATGAAGGAATTTCGTCAGTGCCAGCCTTGTTTGGGAGTTTCAGCTTTTGGATTGCGGATTCTAGAGGTCCAATGTAATCGCCGGAATATTGAGGTCGAACGGGTCTTTGGGAGTATCGCTGATCAATTGGAAAATTGAAGTCACCAATGATAAAAATTTCGTCCGCCGGAAATGAGCGAGACGTAATTTCCTTGACAGAATCACAATGCGTTTCAATCAGTTATCGATCAAGAATAAATAAACTCAAATGGGTTGATCGTTTTAGAAATAGACAGTAGTTTCTGCATAAATAGAGATTCAAGGGACCAACGAGGTATGGAGGCACCTCACATCAGTCTAAATATTCTGTATCTATCATTTGAGAGTACAATTGAAAATATTAAAACAGGGTTCAATGTATCTACGTCAAATATTTCAAACACGAAAGCCAGTAAATGAATAGAACGATTGTGCTGAGTAATATCCTTGCCAAATGTGTTTATCTGCTGTTGATTCCAATACCTACTAATTTTGGACTGGAGGTCGACTTGAAGCCGAACTCATATATGGAACAACAAAACTTCGAGCTGTTGCAGTCTTAACGTCGTCTAAACAATGATACCATTCCGGAAAGGTATCCTTTACCACACCTGCTAAGTAGGTTTCTAGGTAAGACTATCTTCACTACTCTAGATTTAGTCAGCTTCTATTATAACATACCAGTCGAGAATGCGGACATTCCAAAAACATCAGTCATTACACCGTTTGGCCTGAATTTTCAAGAGTAATAAAGCTTTGGATCGGTTCCGTGTTCGGTTCCCACCCTAGAAATGATTATCAATTGTAATTACAATCCAAGTTAATAAAGAACTCGAATCCCTAGAAATTTTAAGCACTAGAAACTCGACTAGGCTCAAAGCATCTAGCGATTTATTTTCAGGCGGATGACATGCAAACCTTCAATGGGATTTCGAATGATTTATTCGGAATTATTGAATTATCTAAGTCACCTTGGAATTGCTTAAGAACTAGAATTTTGGTTAAATAAATGCCATTATTAGTCTGCTTCAAATTCTGCAAAGAGCAAAATAGAATAAATGACTAGTTCAGTTCCACCTAAAATTAAGGAAACAACAGGAATTCCTGACTGGACACTGTCGAGACGTCTTTTGAAACAAGTTGAATATGTACTCACCAATAGATGGAATGTTGATGCAAAGAGCTTGTGAGAGCTTAAGATACGTGCGCCCCAGCTCATAACAGCAGATTTGCAGTACATCGCTGATGTCAATCAAGAGATCTAGAGAAAACCAAAACAAATTAATCAGGAAACCACATTCATAACTAACAAAACTTACGAGAAGTTCCCTCAGTTCGGCACGTAATGTACACGCATGCCGCATAGATGTGGGTATTTCGCCTTCCTCTTGTTAGATGCCGGATCAGGGCCATTTTGAAGAAATTGCAGGCCGTCTCGATACAGTGATTATTCAAATGCAACTGGTGACACAAATGCGTAATACCTTGCCGGGCCTTACGAAGTGTAACCTCGCGCGATTCTGTTCCCGTCCCGACATGAAACTTCCCATAGGCCGTTGCACCACCTTTTGAATCAGATGCAACGAACTGACCAACCGCACTGGATGCACCATGAGCATTTTCTTCGAATTGAACCTCCGATACGATAATGTTATCTTCCAAAACCGAACCGCAGTTGGTACAAACTGCATCACCGCGCGCATTGTCTACTTCGATATCGGCACTTCCGCAGTTGTTACATTTTCGACCGGACGACATTTTCGTGCGAGATGAATAGATTTATCAGCACGACCGATTAATACACGTCGCGGGACAATTATAATTCGTGAAACTATTAATTTTTCGAATAACCGCTAGCAATCACAGAATCAAACAATCCGAAAGGAGAACGTAAAAGTCAAAACAAAAACAAAACAACATTTCTCCATACCATCGATAAGAGGTATGGCCATGTGCATATGAGTTTGCTGAATGATCTGCCCAATGAGAACTGTGAGAGTAAAAGAGATGCCGAATAATGTTGACCAATCCTGTTAAGATACTAATTGGGCTCACACCGCTCACGGTTAAATTTACACGATCAGTTCAGTTCCCCAAATATGGGTGAAGAATACCCATAATGTTGAAAAGTACATGCTCATTTATGGGTTTAGACACTGTATATAGACAGGACAACAATTGTCATATGCCCGGTACAGACATACAACGTACAACGTTGTACCATAGACTAACTCTAAGACCAGTAGGTCCCGAACAATACGGTTTTTTGCTTGGCTCAGTCAGTACTACACGGTTACTGGCTAAAACCCATTAATGGGTACTATAGTACTCACTTGCGCTATAATCGCCACTCCTTATTTAATGGGTAAACGCGAATAACCCATTAATGAGTACGGGCCACTTCCGTCAAAAAATAGGTATTTTTTTACCCATCAGGGTAAAATTTTTTTTTACAATATGGGTAAAAAAACACCCATTTTTGAATCATGAATTAGATAAATTGATAATGAAATCGTGTGCTTTCGAAAAATTATCTGTTGGAAATAAAAATAGTCGTAGATAGTCGATATATTTCTTAATATTTTTTTTATTGAACAGCATTAATATTATGTAAAATGAATAAAAAGCAGCAAAAGCTACTGTGAAAAACCTAGAAAATTACATAGCCCATTCGTTGGAACACTAAACAATTCGAATGTGTTACTCAATCACTGTTATGCCAGCAGTTAGCGATTCAGCAAATAAAGAGACAAGGCGATACACTCCTACTACCCTGGAAGTTATCTGCAGTGGAGCCAGCAACAGGACATTCGTAACCTTAATTTAAAATTCAATTTAACAAAAAGTTTCCCGAATAAATTTAGATTTACTTGCTCTATAGTTTTTTGTAAGACTCGAAGTCCAGTTTCTTTTGAAGCTCTTCCATTTTTCAAACAATCTGAAAATGGCGGTTTTGGAAATTGATTATTTTAAAACTAGATTTTAAATTTATTTATTCATATATTTAGGAATCTTCTACATACCAACTGGACCAACTATCCACTTTTGCTCAGCTTATTTGTTGAATTGCCTTTGTTGGCAGATTTCGGACCAGATTTATTTGATTCGAGACTCAAATTAAATAATTTTTATAACTATTTCGCACCCATTTTTTTCCTGCTAATAAGTTCTCACCGACGGGTATTTTTTTACACATTTTGGCAAATCAAATTATACCCATTGTTTGACATTTACGTGTGGTGTTGAAAAATGCGTATTTTTGCGCCTATTAATGGGTTTAAGCTAGTAACCGTGTATAGCACATCGGCAGGGATGCCAGATATTTTTTTCAAATGTCTGTGATGAAAATTTGAAATGTCTGGGAATGCCTATAAAAGTCTGTAATTTTTTTAGAAAATTAGGCTTCTCTCAACGAACAGACGTAATAAGAGGGCGAGTTATGCCATTACCGCTATTTGAAAGATTATGTAAACATGTTTGCATCTAATTCTTAGATTGTATGCAATCTGACCCTGAAGGCTCAAACGCAATGATAGCGGAAGCGGAACGGCGACGGCAGCGGAATAGCCCAATCTGACTAAACCTGCTTGTCGGATAGAGAACTGTTTAGATTCAAGTAGATTCTAATTAGACATATCGACGTAATTTACGACAACTGTCAAACTTGCCGTTTCCGTTCCGTTTCCGTCCACATTATGTTTGGGCCTTGAAGCTTGAAGCATTCGCATAGATGACACAATTCTTTTATATTTTTTTCCCCTGTAACGCTCTTTCCAGTTTTGTATTTTAAAATCAAAACTTAGTTTTCATTTGATAAATTCAACAGAATTTTTTTTTGTGATTCAACAATAACCATTGATGGTGTGTACCATATTTTAATATGGTGTCATCATCACTCATGATCATCAATATCATTATGGGCAAATGAATGATTTTTGTATAGACTGCTGCTTCAGTTAATCAGTAATTATCTCTTAAATTTCAACGAAACTCTCAAGGCTGTTTGCTTTATTCTGGGAAGTTTACTCCGTAAATTCAGGCAAAATTCCTCATGAACTTCTTGGGAGTCATTCCTCATTTTCTTCGAAATTCACATTTAAGAACCCAACATTACCTTCCAGAAATATTTGGTATTTTTTTTCCTGAACATAGTTACTTTCAAAACTTCTGGTAAGTCTTATCCTGAATCTTCCATAACTTCTGGAATTTCGTGAATTTCGAGAAGTTCTCATTCAGAAATGCTGGAATGTTTGATTGGGAACTTTAGGGAAGCTCTCTAGCACTTCTGGGTAGTTCCAACTAAACTTTTGGTCTCTTCGCAACTTCTGAGAATTCCTCTTGTGAACTTCTGAGGAGCTCTTTACTCTTCACATCTTGACCCTACAGTAAGTGCCCTCTCTGTTAGGTTTCTTCCTGAAATTCGGGGAAGTTTTTTCCTGAGCTTATGCTTTCCAAACTGATTGGTCCCATTCGGAACTGCGCGGAAAATTTTATTCCAAAATTTTTAGGAAAATTTACTTAAATTTGTTCTTGAAGTTTCTTCCTGGATTTCTGAGAAATATTTTTCTGAACTTTTGGGAAGTTTTCTCAAAAACTTTGGGGAAGTTTGTTCCAGAACTATTGGGCAATTCGTGCTCAAATTAGAAGGAAGTACTCCCAATGCTCCTGGAAAGTTTAATTCTTTTCTCTCTAGAGAATTTTGAGAAATCCGTATTCTGAAATGCAGAATATTCTTCTCTGAGCTTTAGAAAAGCTGCCAAGCACTTCTAGGAAGTTCCAACTAACCTTTCGAGAAGTTTCTTCCGGAACTTCTGGGAAATTATTTCCTGAAATTGTTAGAAGTGCTTTCTTCAACTATGATGCGTCTATGACGCGTCATCCTGAGGATTTTTTCCATGATTTTTTGAGAAATTATAAGCCCTTCCTGGTTAGATCCCGTCCAAAATTTGTGGAAGTTTTTTTTTCTGAACTTCTGGGAAGTTCAATCTTGATTTCTGGGAAGAACTCCAAAACCATTGAAAAATTCCAAACTTCAGAGAAGTCCTCCCTCCTACACTTCTTCCTGAAGCTCTGATAAGTTCTCTCCTGATTCTTGGGGAAGTTCTGTCTTGAAATTCTGGTAAATGTGATCTTGAACTTCGGTAATTAATTTTTGAAGGTTCTTCTTGCATGAACTGTTTGCTCCAAATACTTTTGAGAAGTTTCTACCTGGACATAGAAGAAGCTTTTTTTCGAGGAAGTCTCTAAATTTCTCAAATATGATTTGTATTGTTGTAAACTTTGATTTTCGTTGTGACTTAATAGCAAAGGACCAATATTACCAACGCTTTGACAGAAATGTTTCGCAGGGGTTTGAACACGTGTGGGATTGAACACTACCATAAGTAGGGACTCCATATGTTACCCTCGGTAACATATGTTACCCTTGGAAAAGGCCTATACGATAGTTATCTCCGGGCCCATTGTGTCTCCGAATGGCCCACCGCTTTCGTTTCTTCAAGGATTTCTACTTTAAATGATACCTACGATATTTTTAAATATTTCAACAAAGCTTCTTACCGTATCTACTATACAGTTCAGATCCTCGTACGTTTTAAATCCGGACTTCAGAGAATACCTTTATTTGAAATTAAAAAAATATCTCAAATGTCTGTAAAAGTCTGCAACATAAATAAAATGTCTGCTAAATGTCTGCATCGTTTAAAAAGTCTGCAATAAAAATGAAAAGTCTGCCAATTAACAGACATGTCTGTAAATATGGCATCCCTGCACATCGGTCCCAAGCTCGGTCCCAAGCTTAATGATTCGCCCCTAATAATGAATTCACACGAACACACTCTCAATCATTCTGTCAAAATAAAACAAAGGCGCAAATATGTACAACTAGGTGCTGGCTTCAAGGTGCACTTCGGACCAAGGAGTTCTACAACAGTGATCCAACTTCAAATCGCTAGTTGCATATTGATTGTTGGTTGTACCATAGACTATCCGTAAAAAAAATTGTCATAGATTTACAATTCAATATATTGTAACTGGTCACGCGAGGGTTAACAGCGAGAGCAAACGTTATCCACATTTTGCTAGATGTAGTTCTCTCTGTCTGTTATTGGCAATTTGTATATCTGTTTCGCGGTAGGAGATCTCTGATAAGAGATCTGAGATAAAGGCTACTGATAATGATCAGACTCTCACGAGCCAGCTGACCATGTAGATAGATAAATAAAATTAGTTCAAATCAGACCGCCGGGGAAATAAATCCGTCTATCCGACTTTATCTGAAATAAAGTGTTTTAGTTGAGTGCAGTTCAACCATAGACTAACTCTAAGACCAGTAGGTCCCATACAAAAACGATTTTTTTCTTGGCTCAGTCAGTACTAGAACATCGTCCCAAGCTCGGTCCCAAGCTCAATAATGCACCCCTTATAATGAACTCACATGAACACACTCTCAAATACTCTGTCAAAATAACACAGCAAATCAAAACAAAGGCGCAAATATGTATAACAAGGTGCTGGCTTCAAGGTGTAATTCGGACCAAGGGGTTCTACAACAGTGAACCAATTTCAAATCGCTAGTTGCATATTGATTGTTGGTTCAACTACAGATTTTTATAGTGTCCGAAATCGATCCGGTCCCCGTGCGTGCAAAAACATTTTGGTCCTTCGAACCGGATAGCAGGACGGCCAGGATCGGTTTGTCGGACTCTTCTGTCTAGGACAGTTTTTTGTGAACTTTGGACAGTTGTTCCATTGTGCATTAAGTGAAATTCGCGGTATCGGTGAAGGCGAAGAACATTATCACCGTGTATTGTGGACCATCGAAGTGAAGCTGCAGTTCGCCATCGCTGAGGAATTAACGCGACTCAGAAAGTTACCGATTGCTCGGTACAATAGGTGCGCCATCGCAGGACGGTTAAATCGCCATCACCAATAGTGCTTTGTCTTCAGCACACTAGGACAACGAGGGCGCCATCGAAGTTGCAACCATCGAGTACAGTGGATGATGCTGTTTACTGCATCCAAAATAAAAAAGCAAGATTGTAATGCAATTGCGCATGATTTGGTTTCATTTCTCGTAATGGATCGCAACTTGGAGAAAAAATGCAACATTGGTCGTGGGCAAAAAAGTAACACATCAATTCGATTAGAAAAATTCGATGTGTGCGTGAGGTTGTACAGTTGATTAGTAGTAATAAATTCAATGACTCACAAAAAAAAATATTATGATCCGCCACTGAGAGTCGAACCGCGACCGTCAGCATGACGGCTCTTCATTGTAACCATCCAGTCACCTCAACAAGTTGAGTTGAATGGAATAAAAGCCCTACAGTTGCTTCGGTTGTCGAGGCACTCAACGTTACAACAATGAAGCAAATGTCGGTCGCACACACTTACATGGTTTCCTTTATTTCATAAAACGCACGGTGACTTGATGAGAGGGCGATAGGAGGGTGGTGACGAGTGCAAATAAAAATAGAACACTTGACAGCGGAATAGCAACAGTGGCATATGGCGTAGCGGCGTTCTGTGCCATTGTCTCACCCATATTGAGAAGTTGTTGACGGTTGAACAAAAACCCAACGGTTGCTGCGACTGGCGAGGCACTAAGCACACAGCGATAACCGCTTGCACACACTTGCATGGCTTTGTTTATACCATAAAAAGCTTTGTGGATCATGATGGGCAAAATTGCCTTTACAGAATCATGCGGATTTCTCAAGATATGATTGCAAAAACTGCAATTGCATTTTTTGCTACAATTTCAACTTTTGGGTGTACTTGCGCACCTGTTCGAAAAGGTAATCGGCAGCATACGCATAACGGTGCAACCTTACCTTTGGACGGATTCTACTATTGTGAAGTACTGGTTGGCGTCAATACCATCCAGATGGAAAGAATTTGTTGCAAACCGTGTATCGGAGATCCAGCACATCACTAAGGACGGAACCTGGAATCACGTTGCTGGAACAGCAAATCCAGCAGATATTATATCTCGTGGAATGGCTCCACCACAGCTGCAGTACGAGTCTTTTCGGTGGCATGGACCTCATTGGTTGTTACAAGATGAAGAAAACTGGCCGACATCCGAGCCAAGTCAAAACGAACTGCATCCGTCAATTCTGGAAGAAAAGAGCGTAACAGCCGCATCACAAGGACTACAACCGAGTGATATCTTCAGTCTACGTTCCTCGTTAACAGATCTCGTGTGGTTGACAGCGCACATTTGGCGTTTCTGCTTCAACGCCAAGGTTGCCAATCGTGCGTGTCGGAAGCAAGGTCCTCTATCACTCGTCGAACGCGACGATGCACTTCGAATGTTGGTACGCTTGGCTCAAAAGGAATGCTTTTCCCAAGAGTATGCTAATTTGTCAGAAGGTCGGTTAGTTCAAGGTTCTTCGAGAATGCCTCGCTCAATCCACAAATTGTAGAAGACATTATGTGTGTTGGCGGCCGGCTACGAAACGCAAAAGTTCCAACAAGCAGAAAACATCCGTTCATATTAGATCATCGTCATCCACTCACCATGCTAGTCATGACCGAGTGCCACGAGAATCTTTTACACGCTGGACAGCAATTACTGGTTTCATCGGTACGGGGAAAGTATTGGCCAACAAACATTCGGAATATGGCGAGGAAAGTGATCCACAACTGCGTCCGATGCTTTCGGACAAAACCAAAGGTTCAAGAACAGCTAATGGCTGACCTTCCGTCGGAGAGAGTAACACCATGTGCTCCATTTCAACGAGTTGGCATCGATCTCTGTGGACCGTTTTCGATCACCTATCCTCAGCGGAAAGCTCGCCCTGTGAAATGTTTTGTTGTCATGTTTGTCTGCCTAGTCACAAAAGCAGTGCACCTTGAGTTAGTGGCTGACCAAACAACCCAAGCTTTCTTGCTTCGCTTAGGCGATTCTCTTCTCGTCGTGGAAAGCCGGCCATCATCATGTGTGACAATGCAAAAAACTTCGTCGGTGCCAAACGAGAGCTGGAGGAACTTCGCAAACTCTTCATTAGCCAGGAATTTCAAGACGGCGTAGCCAGAGATGCAGCGAACAACAACATCGAATTTCGTTTCATTCCCGGGCGCTCACCCAACTTCGGAGGACTGTGGGAGAGTGCAATAAAATCGTTCAAAACGCATTTCAAAAGAACGATAGGATCAAGACACTTGCCATACGACGAATTTCAGACTGTACTCACACAAATCGAATCTATTCTGAATTCTCGTCCACTGACCCCGCTCAGCAACGATCCGAGTGGCTACGAAGCACTTACACCGGGTCATTTCCTCATCCAACGTCCGTTGACTGCTATTCCGGAACCGAGTCTGGATGGCTTACTAGAAAACCGTTTGTCGGCGTGGCAAAAGCTACAACATTTGGTTCAATGCATGTGGAGGAAATGGTCGACACAATATTTGTCCAACTTACATAATCGTACGAAGTGGACGAAACAGCGGGATAATGTGAAGATCGGAACAATGGTGCTGCTGAAAGATGAAAACCTACCTCCGTTGAAGTGGCAACTGGGACGTGTTACTGAAGTTCATGCAGGAATCGACGGGAATATTCGGGTAGTGACTGTTCGTACGAAGAATGGCAGCTATAAGCGGGTGATCTCTAAGATCTGCGTACTGCCGATAATCGATAATTTACCATCGTTACCAGGGGAGAGCTAGGACTCTTCCAACGGCGGATGTCGAAAGACCTCCGCACACCAGTTAAGTTAAGTTATGTTTTATAATTCAAAATATTAACCGGCTCATTTCTCATTCGTAGCCACCAGTCCCCTTAGTTTCAACTTCAGTCTGTTGAAAACTTGGATGTCACTTTACCGATTATGTCCCCAAAAGTCGAGGTAACCTGTTTTGTTCTGGTGGTGGTATTTTGCATGAAGGGTGCATGAAACAGTCGAGCTGAACCCCGTTCAGCATATCCAACTTTCAATTAGTGGCGCTAGTCGCCAGAGCAGTCAATCGGACTGCTTGTCAAGAAATTCAGCTAAACACATTCCACGTTTGGTAATTTGAGGTACACGTTTCCGATACACCGGTGGAGGACGAAGAGCACTATTCATCCTTCAGGGATCTACACAGTGGTCGAAGACGAGTATGGCCAACTTGTTCAACGGTCACAGCATTGTAGCAGCCCAGCCAAAGTCATCGTAGATCGTCAGCAAGTGCTAATGGATTACCATCGTAGGAGTAGTTTTATCGTCGTCGCCGGTCGGGCGATCACGGAGGCCTGAAGGCCTCCGTTCCAGGCAAGTCTCTGTTTAATTCAGCAATTCAGTTTAAAAAGCACCCGTTCATTTGATTTATAGATCAGCCAGCCGTCATCGAGGGCATCGGAGAATGCAGACGTCTGCACCGAATGCAACCACACAGCAACAACAGCAATATCCGTATACGTTGGATCACTCAAGCAGAAGAATCGTCCTGAAACGAACCAACCGATTAGAAGGAATCATGTCAATATCACTCCAGCGAAGAACAATCCAGCATCAATTTAAAACTCCACACCAATCGACATCAGCAGCAGCAATATTTACATCCGTAAATAGGTCAAGGTCGATCAACGGTCATCGGAGCAGCAGTAGTAGCAGCAACAACAGATCCAGTACAATTGAGAGAGTCAATAGAAAATATATAGGTCAACTCGGCGACCGACAGTGAAATCTAAACAAAGAAGTCTGTAGCGAACGGCATACGTTTGTAGGAAAGAGTAGAAGATAGTAGAAATCCGGTAGATTTCAAGGCGGCCGGTATGGTCACGCGAGGGTTAACAGCGAGAGCAAACGTTATCCACATTTTGCTAGATGTAGTTCTCTCTGTCTGTTATTGGCAATTTGTATATCTGTTTCGCGGTAGGAGATCTCTGATAAGAGATCTGAGATAAGGGCTACTGATAATGATCAGACTCTCACGGGCAGCTGACCATGTAGATAGATAAATAAAATTAGTTCAAATCAGACCGCCGGAGAAATAAATCCGTCTATCCGTTTAACCGCAAATAAAGTTTATTTAATGAAGTGCAGTACAAGAACAGTTTTTTAGAGTGTCCGAAATCGATCCGATCCCCGTGCGTGCAGGAACAGTAACCATACGATACAATCAATCGTATGTAAAATTGAATATATTGTTTATGACGATAAGATGACAACAAAAGTTATTGTTTCCACAATAGAATCTAATGTAAATTGCGACATCGACAATAGAATCAGTTATAACTCCAAGACCAGTAGGTTCCTTTTTTCTTGGCTCAGTCAGTACTAGCACATCGGTCCCAAGCTCGGTCCCAAGCTTAATAATGCGCCCCTCATAATGAAGTCACACGAACACACTCTCAAATATTCTGTCAAAATAATACAGCAAATCAAAACAAAGGCGCAAATATGTATAGCAAGGTTCAGGCTTCAAGGTGTACTTCGGATCAAGGGGTTTTACAACAGTGAACCATTTTCAAATCGCTAATTACATATTGATTGTTGATATTACCACGCGGAATTTTGACAATTGATCTGCATGGAACGAAATGTCACCTTCACTTACGGAATAATCGAGCGGAATATTTTTCCGAAAGTAAAAGTAACAGCTCCCATTAGTTTGCGTGGAAATCTTACAAATTACAATTTTGTTGTTCGTTCTTTGTAGGTGGAAACAGCTGCAGAAATTTCTTTTCCATTCTTTACTTTTCCGTTTAACTAAACGGAATTTAACATGGCTTTGGGATAGAGAAAGAAATTTCTTGTTCTATAGAATTGATGTCATCACCAGTGAGATTTACCGGAAGGGAAATAAAACTCGATGTATCGATACGATATCACATTTTATGTTATGGTTTTGTATGTGTATGTGCGACCGCAGTTCCAGCATAGAGCAATAGTTGGATACATTTAACCGCATCTGCGGATCAGTATGAAGGTAAAAAGAGTTAAGAGTAAGCTTAAAAAAAGAAGAAATCTTGATTATATCTGTGATACCGCCTATGAACACACGATACTAAACTTACCAAATGGTATCATGCAACTTCTTTTGCTCAGAAGTGTAGAGTAAAACGATTCGAAAACTGTTTGCCACCAAATTACCTAGCTCCCTCGGCTGAAGATAATCTCCAAATCGACCTAACTAACCCGAATGTACTACCATAATCCGGTTTGGAATGAAAAATTCTATGCTTTTCTCTGGGTCCAACATTATAAAATAAAAATTCTATAAAATTCTGTATTTCAAAAAATTTACCTTTTCCTACATTCTTTCGTGGCTTCTGTTCGATGAGAACCATCGGCAGTCTAATCCGGTACCATTTCTGGTTGTTGATAACTTAAAGTACCACATTGGGCAGACTCATCGATGCTTGAAATTCGTGCAACCATACATCCTGCCTATGCTGCCGGAACCCCTCTGAGGAAAATGCTGCCGCAACCCATCTGAGGTAATATCGTATCGGATGCAATGACACCATCCGTGCTTAGCTATTCCTTTTGGTGGCTTGTGGTTACTTGGATCAGACCACTCTCCATAGTAAAATTGATGTTGAAGCACCAAACTCGCACCAAACGTGGTGGAATTTAAAAAAATCAAAACACTACTTTTCTTTGTTTTGAATTGTTGACATTTGCGCATTACACTGGACTCAAAATAACCGAAACACGATAGTTATTAATACTGATTTGCCTTTTCAACTAGTGATGGCGTTACAGTTGTGTCCGTCACGATTCGTATTTTGACAATTGATCTGCATGGAATGAAATGTCATCAACAACTGCTCAGTACCCCCACATCCTAAACAGTTCCCGCCACTCGTCTGGGGCTACTTATTCGTGTATTCAGTAGTTGTCCATCATATCTGATGGAACCCCACCATCCACGCCCCTTGGACCGCCGAGTTGCTTGCAGCTCAGCCCCGTAGAGTCTTCACCTACTCTACGGTCTTCCCGGGCCGGCTTCATCGAAGGGCGGTCTACAACGGACCAAATCTCCAAAAGTGCCGGCAGATCCTCCATAAGTGCCGTAAATATAGAGTCCCAGCGCAACATCTATTCATTGACTTTAAAGCCGCATATGATACAGTCGATGAATTTGTCTATATAGGCTCACTAATTACTGCGGCCAACGATAAATGCCGTGAGATCCGGAGTCGGATTATCAGCGGAAGTCGTGCCTACTATGGGCTCCACAAGCAACTACGGTCAAACAGACTTAGCTCCCGTACGAAGTGCATCCTGTGCAAAACGCTAATAAGACCGGTTGTTCTCTACGGGCATGAGACGGGGACAATGCTTGAAGAGAACCATCTTTGGTGGAGAACAGGAGGACGGACTATGGAGGTGAAGGATGAACCATGAGCTCGCGCAACTCGCCGGCGAACCCAGTATTCATAAGGTGGCAAGAGCTGGAAGGATACGAGGGCAGGACATGTTGCGAGAATGCCGGGCAACTATCCTGCAAAAATGGTGTTCGACGGGAATCCGGTTGGTCCAAGACGACGTGGGGCGCTACGAGCAAGATGGTCAGACCAGGTGGAGCTAGACCTAGGGGGTACAAGGTGCCCAAGGGATTGGAGAGGAGCAGCCACGAATCGGGCATTATGGAGGGATATTGTGTATCAAGCTATGTTATAGTATTGTGACGTTATGCCATGTAAATAAAATAAGGCACTAGATTTTGAGCTATATTCGCTATATTATTTCGCCGTTTTGATTTCACTACAAATTAAAATTGAACTACTTTAATGATCTGAATGACTTTCACATGAGATTGACCGGTCATTTTATTTTAAAATATTACAATTCCTACTAAACAGATATTGCATTACAGTGGTTTTGTTTCGTACAAAACAAACATCGGTGTTGAATAATCGCATGTTCAAACAAATTTAGAGGAGTTATTCAGTTTTCTATAAGAAAAAGCTGAATAACTTCTACCAATATGTTTGAACAAACAGTTATGCAGCTTCGATATTTGTTGGGTATAGGTTATTTAAAAAACACGTATAACCACAAACTAACACATGTACATTAATTTTATTTAGCAATGCAGATATTTTACTATGTTATGAATAAATAAGGCCATGGTCTTGGAACATATGACGAAATCGGTATTCTTGTGAAATCGTTGTTTCTATGATAACAGTTAATTTATTGATTGAGCATATTTTCTATTTTATATTGAAGAAGATGAATTTAAATGACAGATGTGGAATTCGGATATTATATCAAGGGCATCAAACAAGTGTTTCAATAATCATTGCTATATTTTTCAACTAGTTGTCCATTCCAAATAGTAAAAGGTGGTACAAACTGGGTCACGGGGTAAGATAAGTCATCTGACTTGTATTTTCAAACACAACATGTTCAACACAGTCCAATGTTATTTTGAAAAAGTAAACTATCAGAAGAATTGCATTGAACCTGCTGCTACAAACATTTGTTAATTTATATTTAACCCAGCTTTTCCCGTGACCTAACTTACACCACATTACCCGGTTCTGTTCTACCTTTGTCAGTCCTGCATTTTGGACATGTTTTGCATATATGGACATAGTCTTTAAAATTGTGAAAGAAATTTCGATTCAATCGAAAATTGTCTATTCGGAACCGACAAATCAAGAGCAGAATAAATGTGTGGAGTCGTTCCTAATTTGTTATGTTAATATTAAAATTAGATTTCAAACACTTCATAGATAAAACCGATTTCAAACATGCACTTCACTTACACTGTCTCTGTTTGATCAGTTGCTTTCAACTGTAATTATGGCGTATTGATTTGTGCCTATTTCTAAAGATAATCATTCATACGCTCAGCTTAGATTCTGGCTCACACAATTTGTAAAATACCTAAAAATATAATACTCGTATTGTTTTCCTTTTTTTCCTTTTCTTTGACCTAAATATCAGCTTAACATTAATAGCCCTTCCGCAAAACCGTCGTAGAAAACGGTTACGGCGTTCAGTGATTATTTTACATGCACTTAAATACTTCTTACTTCCTGCATATTTTGAAAGAAATCTGTTTTGAATTGTCATATCACGATCATCGTCGATCCACACATTAGAGAATCGAAGATTAAAATCTTATAGATTGTATTTTTTTGTATAAAGCATCGATATCTAACTAGGATGATCGCGTATCTACCAAGATAAATAGCTGGCTCTGGTTCTCAGATTGGTCTTTAGGTTGAATCACCTATCCTAAGCTATTAGATTTTTCTCTACTTCCTGTTGAGCGGCAGCCGCTTTTTGCAGATTGCGGCGTTTCCTTCTTCGTATCAAAGGCATGAATCCCCAGAGGGCGGATCCTCCAAGTAGGATGAAGCCCAGTGCAGTGAACAAAGGCCGAAAATCACCCATCTGCTCAAAAATAACTCCACAGATTGGCGGTCCGATTAGCTGCAAAATTCCATTCACGAATAAGCTGATTCCATACGATGACGTAAGTCTTTCGGTTCCTAGCATATCTGCCATTATTACGGCGGTGATTCCAACATACGTGCCCGATGCTAAGCCGAATAGAGCGCAGAAAACGCTTACCATTGTATATGAGCTAGCCATCGGTAGAATAGCCAATGCAAGACCCGATATTGAAAGACCACCAACGAAGTACCACGCCTTAGGGATGAGATTGGTATCGGAAAGCGCTGAGCCTCCGATCCGTCCGACCAGGTCTAACGTTGAAACGATGGAAAGCAGATAGGCTGCGAGGCTTTTGTCAAACCCTAGTGAGATTGCATAGGCTGGTAGTAAGATTATGAAGTTTGTGTAACCAATTGCGTTAGTGGAGTTCGATATTAGTATCACTAGGTATGATGGATCACGAAGTAAAGAAAGATCAAAGTATTTTTGGCCTTCAGTCTTTTCCTCGGACTTTTCATTCGTTTGTTTCGTGGATGGCTTGAAACTATCTGCGATAGACCTTAAAGACAGGTGTGATGCAAATTCTTTAGGCTGCAGAGCCGAGAGAGTACTTCCGTGATATGGTGTACTTATGTATTGGAAACTGCTAGTGGAAGGGGATCGCCTCGGAGGTCTTTGGCCACGGATAGAATTCAGTCTATTCAATCGGAAATGCGATCCCTGTGATTCATTCAGCGGTGTGGTAAAGGTTAAGTTTCGGTGTTCCTCCTTTATGGGGGTACTGATCTTACGATGCCTGTGACTACCATCCTCTTTGTGGTATGATGCAGGTACGGCTGCAGCTGATACACTTCTTGCAAAACTGTCAACCAGTCCATTCTTTGGGTTAAAGCGGAAAATATCAGGAGATTTGTGTTCCAATGTTGGTGTAGCAATGGGAGTATCATCACCAGTGATCATGAACTGTGGTTTTAATGCAGCCTTCTCGAAGTCTTGTCCTGCTTCCAGATCTTCATTGTTTTCAGATTCTTCAATAATGGTATCGTTAGCCACTATCTCTGCGTTTGCTTTGACTTTTTTCACTCTTTTCATATGGTTTTCAACAGGCTGGTAGAATATAGCTGCTACCCAAACATTGAGGGTGACTCCTCCCATGATCAAACAAGCTCCTCGGTAGCCAAATTTTACCAACAAATACCTTAAAACCGGTGGCAATATGATCGATCCCAACGCACTTCCGGAAATGCACAGTCCATTTGCCAATCCTCTTAGCTTCACAAAGTACGATGTAACTATGTAAACTGTTGGCGGAAACGAAAGTCCAGCTCCCGTCCCCACTAATACTCCATAGCTGATGTACAGAAAACTAACCGAAGTTGCCCAGTAAGTGATGATCATCCCAACCGCGGCAAACGTTCCTCCAATAATTGTCACCGTCCTGTAGCTGTACTTAACCGAGAGTATACTGGACAGAGGTCCTAAGGAACTGTACAGAAAATAACATAACGCTGGAATCCACGCTGCGGATGAGGGTGTTGCCTGGAATGCTTCGAGAAATTCCACAAACAGAACTCCAAAACTCTTAATAGTTCCAGGTACAAGAATGTTAACTAACATTGAGCCAGCCAGCACAAGCCAGCCCCATCCACCGTCCGGTGGCACCAATTCATAATCATCATCATCATCCTCATCATCAGCATTGTCCCCTTCTATTTTTGAGTCAGGTTTTTTCGCACCGTGACCATCTTTTGCACCAGATGCCATGCCGTTGTTCATTGGTATCAGATGTTTGTCGTCACTTCCTCCGCTGCTGGAACTGCGGCCGTTCAAAGAGGCTACATGACTGTTGTCGGTCGTCATGCTATCGAATTGAACTGGAAATATGGAGATAGAGAAAAATGGAGTTAGCTAAAAATGATAATAACAAGAGTAAATTCAATACATTTGATGTTGCTTTATGTGTAAAGGGTTAGTAAAGGGTGTTTCGATTAAAATTTGGTCGACTTAAACTTGACGCATTTCCTTTCATCGCGCATTAAAAAATTCCGCCCAACCACCATTTTGAAGATGTGTGCGTGTAGCATCATGCCTCTATTTTGATTTTGAGATTAGCACTTCAGTTATCAAAATGTCGTCGAAGGAGAGAAGCAACGCATCAATATTTTGCACGTGCATGGCGAAAATCCAAACTGTTCTCACGCCAAGTTGGCAAAATTGCTAAATGTGGCTAAATCAAGTGTTACCAAGGTCTTAAAAGTTTTCGGTCAACGTTTGTCGACAGCTAGGAAAGCTGGATCGGGGAGAAATCAAAAGCCACAACGAGACAAAAAGAGTTACCGCTGTTTCGAGCGGAACCCCAACCTCTCCGTCCGAGATGTCACAAAGAAGCTGGGAGTGGCGCCTTCAACCGTGGATGGAGCTAAAAAACGAGCTGGACTGTCGACTTACAAGAAAGTGGTGACTCCAAATCGCGACGATAAACAAAACACGTCGGCCAAAGCACGATCGCGAAAGTTGTACACGACGATGCTGACGAAGTTTGATTGCGTAGTACAGGAGGATGAAACTTACGTCAAGGCAGACTTTATACAGTTTCCTGGGCAGGAATTTTATATGGCAACTGGACGGGGAAAGGTGGCAGATATTCTCAAGCACATTAAACTGTCAAAGTTCACGAAGAAATATCTGGTGTGGCAGGCCATCTGTACCTGTGGCTTGAAGAGCAACGTTTACGTTGCGACCGGAACCGTCAACCAGGAAATTTATCTAGGCGAGTGCCTACAAGAACTTCTACTGCCTTTTCTGACGCGACACAATTGTTCCGTTCTATTTTGGCCGGATTTCGCATCTTGACATTAAGGAAAAAAAGGCCACGGAGTGGTATGCTGCCAACATCGGTCAAGTGGTGTTAAGGACAAGAACCCTCCCAACACGCCAGTGCTCCGTCCAATCGAACAATATTGGGCCATCGTAAAGTGGAACCTTCAGACTCAAAAAACTGTTGTGAGCAAGAAACAGTTGCATGAGCATGAGCATGATTGACCGCCCACGGATGCAATTCCGTTATTGCCAGAACTGTTGTGAGCAAGAAACAGTTCAAGACAAACTAGCGTTCTGCTGCGAATAAAGTGGACAAGGAGACTACACAATTTTATGGCAGGTGTTAAACGAAAGACCCGACAAATCGCATTTGGTAAAAAGGAAGTTTAGCTGAATATTTCTTCTATATTCTGTATTAACTGAACTTAAAAAAGAAAAAAGACTTTGACTTAAAAAACTTAAAAACTTTGATCGACTCACACACATTACTGTTTGATCAAATTTTGATCGGAACACTTTTTAGTCGCTTATTTTTAATGCACGCTTCATTAAGGTATCTTCGATTTTTGTCAAAAATCCATCATCCATGAAACTGACTTTTTTCTCGTCAAAAGTTCCATTCGTAAGATGAATCACATTTGGTCGTAAGTGAATCCTCTCGAGTTGTATACTGGGAAACACCTAGTCAATATTGGACTGCGCAGTTTTCAGCGATACAATATTTGTTTACCTAAATAATTTTCACCCAAGTGGGGCTGCTGGTCAACAAACGGTCGGTAAGATGCGATCAATCTTTTTCCTCCCACATATAAATAGGACCTATCGATTCTTCGCACAAACCAACAAAGCAATTTGGCGGGGAAATTTATTGGCCTTGCGCTCGACCTTGCAACCCGCAACGGATGGCCTATATCATGGTACCGGGTGTTCCTTTCGCAGTGCAGAGAAAACCAAAATAACCGTCACACAAAGAAAGACAAGTGATGTGGAGCAAACGGGAAAAAGGTCACCAGCGCGTACTTTAGTCGCTAGCGGCCTCGTTCCACGTGAGGTTCAATTTGTGTCGAAATTGTTGTTTGTATTTCTTTTCTTTTTAAAAATTTTGAGAACTGCATTGCAGTTGTCTGAAACCGAGAGTGGCTCAATCGAATCGATAGCAATCATAAATGCCATCAACTATTTCTATTCGTTCTATTTATTCTATGTCTATCTATTTCTATAAGCTATTTCTGCTTATCTAAATACATGTTAAAGTTTTTGAAGTTTTACTTCAAATTCGAACCAATTCAATTGAAAGAGTTCACTGTTATAAAAATCATCTACATATTAATTTCAAGACTGAGAGAAATTATCTGCTTCAAACGATCAAAGTACGCATTGTATACTGCTCGGAAGTGTTCTTTTAGTACCAGATCCCATTCGGCCACTAGAGGTCTCTTCAAGTTATTCAAACTTCCATGTTTTCTAGATCCGATCCTGGGGCCGCATTTTGGATCTCGAAACGAAGAACTTTTTCTCACAAGCGTTCGTACAAAAAGTCGTTCGTTTCGAGATCCAAAATACGGCCCCTGGTCTCCAACATATTCCGTACAGAAAAGTCCAGTGGACTCAAGTGCGCTGGCCACTACTTCGTGCTAGAAATTAATCTCGGGAAATGTTCAGCAATCTACAGATCTTCCAGAGAACCAAAATAAGATTATGCCTACGGCTCAATAACATTCTGTAGAAACGATTCCCGATGGTTTGTTTATCGATTTTTACCCCTTCAGGAACAAAGAACCAGTGGAGTTTGACCGTTATGGGTTTGTTATCGAGTGGCCCTATCGTTTTGCTTGTGAACAAATTGCTAAACCGAGACGAGATTTTCGTCCGATATTTTCAAACTATGCTTCCATCATGCTTGCAGCAATACCTTAACTCTTATCAGTCGCTCCTTCTTTTGCTTGATCGTAAGGCCTATACTTCTTGGATCTTGTATTGCTTGGTCTTAAGCCTATTTTTTTAGGAATTCGTCGGATACTGCGATTTGATACATGAAAGTCTTTCGCTAGTTGAATAGCACTCCAATGTAGATTTCTTTGCAAACGCTACTTCACATGTTTTACCATGGCAGCCATGGCAGTCTGACCAGCTCCCGTGAAAAAATCCTACTGCATTTTTTCTGTTGTCTCATTTGATATTAAAAATAACCGGCTGATCGTTAGAGGACTGGAAATCTACATTGACGATCCACTCGAATACAAAACTAAATAAATCATAAGACATACAATAAAACTTTTTGTTACTCACTCAATAGTACAGAAATCAATTGAAAATGCCACTTTTTTTTCCTTTGTTTCTAATGTTTATGAGGAATTTACATAGACATAATTATTAGATCAAACTTTAATGAAAATTATTTTCAAACTTAAACAGAAGAAACCCAGGTACTCATAAAATCCATTTATAACAAAACCTTGAACTTATTAATTAAAATGCAAAGGTAAAAAAAATGCCGAAGCCAAAATTGAATAACCAATAGATATTTTACCCAACAGATAAGGAGCAGAATAGAGAGAATTGAGAGAATTCCAAATTTCATCTGATCATATTCAAATTGTATTCCAAATCATATTGTATTCCAAATGGTTAACAACGAAGTTTGAAAATCTACCGAAATGGAACAGAACATATGTAACAGCAGCTGCCTTCTCCAATTATGAGAGCAGCGACAAGAACCGTTAACCGAA
This sequence comes from Aedes japonicus, assembly GCA_034211315.2. Lineage (NCBI taxonomy): Eukaryota > Metazoa > Arthropoda > Insecta > Diptera > Culicidae > Aedes > Aedes japonicus. The sequence goes on along the minus strand of JASCZW010000514.1, from coordinate 291,170 downwards.
TGCTACGAGTAAACGATTAAACTACGAGTAACAGTAAACTGGACGATCCGAATTTGTCTGGGGACCACAGCGTATTCATGAGTAATTCATTTGACGAGGATGGTGGAAGCGAAGATGAGAGTGATTATGTTTTTTCATAACAGTTTTCGTACATTGAACACATTTATTGTCAGCAACATTTGACCTGCTGGTCATCAATGAAACGCTTGCCTTACACCTCATTCGTACAATGAACGAAATGGATTTCGTGTGAACCAGCCAATCACTGCTTATATTCCATCGTATCCGAACATCTTGGTGTTGTTGCTGCGACTGAGAAAAAAAAATGTTCGATTCTGAATTTTTACTGCATCTGCAAGTATGGCTCTATTTCTCACGGGTCACCAAACAGAAAAAAATAACGAATTTTAGCAAGCGTAAAATTTCCGTTCGTTTAATGTCAAGCCTCCTTTGGCGGAACAATTCCAACGCAATTGTTTGCAATCTGTCATGCGCCATACAACAATGTTTGAAATCTTTCATACGACAGGCTAGATTCAGGCATTATCTGGCTTAACTTTACATGAAATATTCCATTATTTTCTGCCAAATCTGGCATTCCCTTCATGTGCATTACATAACGCAGAGAATTCAATGTTTTTTTACTTACAGTACTTAAAATATCTTCTTCTTTCTTATCGAAACGGGTCATTATATCACAAATTTTGTTCATTTTGGCTGCGTAAATCAAAATTTCATTCGCATTATGTTTTGGTGAAGAATTTTTTGAAGGTACGTCGCTTGATGAAATACTTAACATGTCTTCTTTTTTCTCGTCGGAAGGGGCCGTTTTTTCCGAAAACTCGAAATAATCATATTACGAAATTTAGAGTCACTTTCTCGCAGCTGCTGCAACGATGAATCCGCTCTCTAGATAGGTATTTCTGGTATGACTGCAGATCCGCCATTGCTACCGCGGGGTCCATTCCATATTCCTGATGCACGACCATGCAGATACGAAGAAGATGCCAGGTGCATTTGAATGTTTGTTGGAGTCATTCCATCCACGCAGCCAGTTACAGGTTGATCCTTCAAGTAGGCGAGGAAAAGCCAGACGATGATTTTAGGGTCACGCACGATGGGTGGTCTCAATGGGTCTAGTTCAAACAGGCTGTCACTGCTGCTTAGTGCTTTGTAGTTGTTGCTGCTTTTGTTGATTGTTAGAAGGCAGTGGTAGTGGCACGCTTTTATGCAAATGCTGGCTCTGCTTTTCTGGTTGTTATGAGTTTATGGCTTCACCCTTTCTGAAGCTAATCAGTTTTGGGACCGGGAGTGCTGCAATTGGGTGGTCGATGGTTGAGGGTGGACCGGCAAATTGACATTTAGCTGAAACCAGCAGTTCTTTGCCTGAGCCCTAAGTTCGGTTGCCTTTTTGTAGAATATTATTTTGAACTTTTCCTACGGGTTGATGACTGGAGAGTTGTTGTTTTCTTCCTTTCCTCCGGTTTCTGGCCTTATCAGGAGCTTTTTCTTGGAGCTGCCGGCTGTTAAGCTTCATGTCGTATCCTGACCATTTGTTCCCTAAAGTTCACCATCCAGCGACAGAAGGGTCATTTGTTGTGGCCTCGGTACGTAGTTTGAACAATTTTGCTCGTTGTTCAGTAAACAGGTCAGCGACGGCGTCACTCGTAGTCGTCTGCATGAGCAGTTGTTGTTGTTGTTGTTGTTGTTGTTGTTGTTGTTGTTGTTGTTGTTGTTGTTGTTGTTGTTGTTGTTGTTGTTGTTGTTGTTGTTGTTGTTGTTGTTGTTGGTGGTGGTGGTGGTGGTGGTGGTGGTGGTGGTGGTGTTGTTTTTGTTGTTGTTGTTGCTCCAAAATTTTCTGTTTGGGTGTGATGACAAGCGATACATTTGACTTAGGGGCTGCAAGCCGCAGCAATAAATTTGACTTCATCTAGGATTTCATGAAGTTCTGACTCTTGACTGAAGTGAGTCAGTGATATATTTAATGATTCAGCACTTTTCGTTAAAAGTGTCATGTCGCTTTGAAGGCTAGAAGGCCGTTCGTCTAAGAAACTGTTAATTTTTTCGGGTATCATCGCGAATTCGATCTATCAATGTCGGTTAATGTTGACGTCGTACTTGAGTCAAACGAGTTCATATGATAGTGAATTGCGGTGCATACGACTTCGTGGCTTTTATTGACCAAATAATACTGACACAGTGGAGAACTTTTTCAGGTCAGCAGCAATACGCTGATTTGTGTTATTCAGAAGTTCTTTCTGATGATACAGCATTATACGCACATCGGTTTCCTTGCGTTGAATTTTTTGACAATCAGCACACATGTGAACCACATATTGAGAAATGAAACGTTCCCGGGTCCGTTGTACTCCAGTACAGGCAGCATGGTATGTTTTGCTGCAGTATTCACACTTCCAAAGAAGGTGGTCGTCATTGATGGTGCAGGATTTGACACCGCACGGCATTATTATTGGTAGTTTAATATAATCAACGCGAAACAAAAAGCCGGAAAACCGCGCAGGATGATTTAACACAAAAATGAATATAGTAAATTGAAGTTACAGTCGAAGCACGAGAAGAAAATTAATTGCGGACCGTACTTGAAATAAGTCCGCTCTTGACAACGGTTCGAATCAGTATCAGGGACATGATAAATTCCAATCAATCGCAAGCATTAGTTACAGCGTTAAGTTCTTTAATTAAACTTCAATGTTTTATAGTATATTAATTACAGTTAAAATTGATATTTTAAGAACTTTTATATCATTTTTAAGCATTTTCAGTAGGTTGTATGTAAAATATGCAATATTCATTATATTTAGTATTTAGCGGTTGAATTGTCATTAGAACTTCAAAGTAAATTTATCACGGTATTAATTATATTAAGTCCAACACACCAGTCCGGGGCAGTGCTGGTAAATTTCGTAGCCGTCACGTGACAATGCATACAGCCCAGATTTTTTTTCAAATGTCTGCAATAAAAATTCGAAATGTCTGGGAATGATGCAAAATTATAATTCTGCCGACGGAAAGACGTAATATGAGAGCAAGTTATGTCATTTTCATTATATGCGTGATTATGTGAACATTTCTGCATCTATTTCTTAGATTGTATTCAATCTTACATCCCGTTCGAAAGACAACCTATTTTACGTGATATATAGTATCTCGATATCAAATGGCATGCACATTATGTTCAGTGAAAACTAGATGCATAGATGCTGATATAAATATACTCTATGTCAAGTAGTAAAGACTTTAGCGACATTTTGTTTTTATCATTCTATCTTATTTCTTATAGTAGACTGAAATACTGCGCTAAATACATAATACGCAAAATAACACTCAATACTTCATTAGGTTCAAGTACACAATATAACAAAAATATTTGAAGCAAAATATTGAATGCACCTTAATAAAGCCGATAAATAAATCGAAGATATTCTACTCGACTTTAGCTACGAAAAAAAATTTTTTACCCAAGCATTTTATTTCATTACAATAAGTTTTATTGTAGTGTTTTTTTTTATTAATGGAACAAAAATAAAAGTTTAAATTCAACTTTTCAATTTATGAAACGGAAATTTTTCTATGTAATTGATTGTAATTCAATGGTTATTTTTGGAGAAAAAAAATGTCTGTTGAATTTATCAAATGAAAACTAAATATAGTTATAGGAAAATAAAAACTACAAAAAATTGTGTCATCTATGCGAATGCTTCAAGCTTAAGTGCCACATGAAACAATAGTGTAAGATTGCATACATTCCAAGAAATAAATGCAGAAGTGTTTACATAATCACACATATATAGCAAAAATTACATACTCGCAAAAATTACATAACACTTTTTTAAACATGCCAAGACAATACCATTTTTTATCGCAGACATTTGAAAAAATATCTGACATGCTTGAACACGACATCGCCAGACTAGAGCTTGCACACGTCAATTGCTGTGGTAAAAGTAAGCACAAGATAAGCACCAACCTATAGTTGTAATTTTAAAACAGTTTCACTCAGGGGGTAAGTCACTCAGTGTTTCAGTGTGTCGGAAGGTGTTCCGAGGTGTGGGAAGGTGTTTCTGTGTTTCAACATATCTGGAAATTCTACAATTCTAAATTTATGTTATTTGGCAACCATGGATTTTTCGACGTTTAATTACGGCAAACTAACGCATCGTCTGAATCTCATTAGTGCATAAGCGAGAGAGAAACAAAACAGTGAGAAAACAATCGATTCGTGTTAGTGATGCCAGATATGAATTTATTTTTCAGGAGGTGGCGAGTGTGTTTAAAGTGTGTCGGAGTGTGTTTTTCAGGGTGTTACCACATGGTGGCCTAGTGACTTGCTCCTTGGTTTCACTGCACCCAAATACCTTTGAATTTTGTTTTTCATATGTCTTTAAAAGTCTAAATAAAATGTCTGCATCGTTTCAAAAGTCTGCCACAGAAATGAAAAGTCTGCAAATTTACAAGTCTGTAGATATGGCATCCCTGCTACTTATTATGACCTTTCATGTCATGAAATATTTTCTAATATGATTTTGTTTCTGGGCCACTTCCCAGCAATAATGTATATATATATATATATATATATATATATATATATATATATATATATATATATATATATATATATATATATATATATATATATATATATATATATATACGATATATGTGAAAAATTTTAGTTCAATTTGTATGATGGAGCTAACAATAATATCAATAAATATGATTGTAATAGCAGAGACCAAAACACTGTCATGTGCTATCATGAAGAAAAAATCGATTAGATTAAAAACACCGCCATTATCGTTTTTTCGCCCGATGATATTTTCAAAACATAGGATATGTGTCAATTAACTCAACCTTATATGCAACGAACGATTACATTTTTTATCATAACTCAAAAAGCTTTTCAGCTGTAAGCGATATTTAGCTAGTTATACACTTGCTTAGAACGTTTAATAAGACATTTGATAGTTTGTATCATGAAAAACTATACAACTCATGTTATTAAGTCAGAAACTTTCGAGGGATATTGATGTAATGTCGGTCTACACGTCGGGTACGCTTTACCCAATTTAATTTTTCACAAAACAAATTAAACTTAAACTGCTTTAAATTACTTAGGAGATGTTCACGTATGATTTATTGGCCATTTGATCAGAAAACTTAACTCTGAACCGGTTTTGTTCCTTTGGTTTGGGTTTCAATCATTTGAAGAATATACAATCTAGATCTTACATTTCCATTGAAAAGTTTACCAATAACAAACACAGATAAAAAGAAACATTGAATTTTCTGCGTTATCTAATGCACATAAAGGGAATGCTAGATTTGACAGATAATAATGGGATATTTTATGTAAATTTAAGCCAGAAGCCTGAATCAAGCCTGTTGTATGAAGCCTATTGCAAACATTGTTGTATGGCCCAACGAAGACTACAAACAATTGCGTTGTTTACACCTCCTTTGGCTTGGAATTAAACGAGGGGAAATTTTACACGCTTGTTAAATTTCATTTTCTGTGTACGTTATCACGACAACAGGCCATAGTTAGGAACAAAGAAAAAAATATGTCCCTAACATTGGGTCCACCGTTTTCTTGTTGAACAATTGTTATTTTATCTATGTGAACTGTTAGTTGATAACGTGTGACTATTTTCTGTACATCTAGGTTGCATTATTCGGTTTATCGGTTCGATTCAATAAAATTTAGATCATTCGAAGATTATGGAAATAATCTGTTCAGATCAACCAGCGAAATCATGATGTCTACAAAGCTGAGAAACTCGTTAATTACACAAAAGTAAACAACAGTAAACTGATTAATAATGGCTGAATTGCTTCGAATTAAATCAATCATCTTGATGGGAACATAATTTTGTTGATTATCGCTGAATTAATGACATATTTGGTACATAGGCCGAATGAAAGAGCTAGGCTAATATTACATCCCCTTACCCTATTGCGGTAAAAATTGTACATATCTAATCTAGTTCGGTGAAAACTTCAACAACCGCTCATCTCGGCAATTAATTTTACTGATATCCCTTTTAATTTGTTAGCTGAATCACAGAGAACAGACATTGATGCCCATATGCCTTTTCTTGAATAACGTGTGTTAAAGTTAATTTGGGCAGCCAGTATAAGAAGCTTTAATCTCGATAAATTTAAATTTCTTGGATGTTGGATGCTGGGCGAAACCAACTAAGTGTAGGTTATTTTTCTTTGAAAATGACATTTGCCAGCCCTGATCCAGGGTATTGCATGACCCTTGGTATGCACATCAAGTTTTACTATGGAGTTCAAAGTGATTATCATGAAAATATTTAATATGGCCTATCATTAGTCACAGCATCTTGAATCCTGACTCGATTTCTCACCAAAACAAACCGAAACAGGATTTCAATGACATCATTTTGTTTAGCTTTATGTATCAACTGTAATAAACCGATGAGCCATGTGATGTGGTTAACACCAGCCGTAATAAAACGAATCGGCTGTAAAACGTGTTATAAGAGTTATTCATCTTCCGAAAACGATGACATGGCTTGATGTTTTGAGCACACTGGTTGGCCTAACACGTTCCGCGAATGAATTCATTGTTGTGGAGTATTCTATGAATGCATATTTTTTCCATACTGAAAAAATCTGCTTCTCTGCTTCACTATGCTGTGTTGCTAGCCATTTACTACTGGTTCTACATGGACAGTGCCTAAGCACACCAGAGAGCTGGTGCCTATACAACTAAAATTGAAATAAGAAAGCGCACTTAATCTCTTGAAATTTTAATACGAAATTCATCAACACTACAGCTCGCTGTTCACCATAAACTAAGACTTTCTAATCATTAAAATTTAGGTAATTTGGTATACATTTAGAGAACAGATACATACGTGCACGGCAAGTAGTTCAAAATTCCCGAGCTCTATTTAAATTAAAAAATAACCTATCCTTAATTCATTGATCAAGATGGACAAGCGAAAGTGTTCGGCGCATTGAGTAAATTGACCGCTCGTTCAATGTCTCTTGGATGCCAATAAACCGTCAATACACAGGCAAAACTAAATCATTGAAATGGGTCACATTCAGCGGCATTGATTGACGATAGCTCTGAATTTGGTGAGCTGTTCCCAAACTACTGTTCGACGTTACTCGTGATTGATTCCATATGCCTGTAGCATGTCTACTTTGCTCGTGAACCTAGTTGAAAATTGATCTAAATATAAACCTTCTGGAGACTGTACTTTCGTTAATATTTGAGGAACTTGTTTTCATCGTTCTTTTATTGACCATTTTATTTCCACTCATTCTTCCATTGACCGCCGCGTGTGGCGAACGGAAAACCGAGGTGAATCAATTTATTTGACCGTGAGCTAATTAGTCATAAAAATCTATCTTGGCAAAAGATCAACGCGGAAAGTTCCCATGGGAAAATACAACGATCTCGAATACTATATGCCGCATTAATGCAGCAAATTGAAAACATTCGCATCTAAGAACCATACATCACGCGTTTGCTCGTCGTGGGTGAAACAACCGCACCCTCCTTCAAATTGTTTACAACCGTGAAGATACCTCCTTCCCGCTTGCGTACACGCTTAGACACTCTCACTCAAGTGCAAAACAAAATAATTCCGAGAAAACGCCATCCTGTCTCGTTGGTCGCTGCACGACGCGGCACTTGCCCATTGCGTAGTTTGTTAAGACGGGTGCGACAGACTGATGAAATTGTTAGTATACAATTTGATTAGCTTCAATTGATCCAATTTCCTACTGTTTAGGTGTAAGTGATTCAGCAACTCTAAATTAGTCCCCATGGCAGCCCGTTCACTCTACATGTTGTGTCATGTCAAGGGGTTTAAATATTTGCGTAAATGGTAATAACAAATTGAGTGGAAATAAAATGATTAAACATGTGCTTTGAACGGCCCTAGTGATTTCCCTAATTACAAATGTGTTCAACTGAGAAACCTCATATGTTTTGAAGAATAACATGAATTAACCATACTCCTCGGAGTGTTACCCAGAATCTACAACCCCAACGACATTTGTCGCATTATCTCCCTAATCAAAGGCAATTTACCACGCAATTAGAGTTTCACAATACAATGTTATCGTTTCCAAGGTCAACGTCAAGTATAACCACCTAGTATCACTCTACATATGTAATGATTGCTTTATCATTGCAGCCCACCTCCGTCGTATTTTCAATGCAATCAACTCACCTATCTTTTTTTGGCTATCATTCCGAGCTAGATCGCCATTTTCCGACTGTTTGACTGGACTGTATCCGCCGTTCTTAGTGATCAGCTTGCCCTCGTTACACTCAATGCTCTCCTCTCCCATTGTGATGGCCGGTCACAATCCCGTTGTCAATCAACCGTTGAAATTGATAGAAATTTGTTACTCATAGAATCAATTTCGCACTGTCGATGTTAATGCTCCCGGCGAAGGCCAAAACCATCCGTCGTTGTCCGTCGTCCGTCTCGCCAGATTCACGCAGTCAATCATATACGGTATGCGTGGATTACTGACGTAGTCGTGAGTTCACAAGGTAACTTGAACAAGTATCTTATCTACTGTCGCCAGTGGAGATACATTGTGCCGTCGTTCAAGCTATCGGCGTCCGAACTGACACATGGGTGTTGTAAATCAATCCTAGTGCTGCTGAGTTACGAGCATCTGAAAAGAAGGAAATGAAAACGTGGAAATAGGTTACACATTTGCAGCAGTGTAGCTCTCATGACAAGGCTTTACGTTGTTCGAATCCTCTTTAATGGGTCATGAAAGTGTGCGCCGATACAATGGGTTTTAATGATTTGAGTGATTGGCAATAGATGCTTCTACTTATTGCTATTTCAAAAGATTAACTCTTTAATTGTAATTGAAATGTTTATTTGATTTTCAGGCTCTACTACAATAAATCAGAAACGAAAACCGTACGAAGACTACATTTAATAACAAATCTAACAAATGGGACGAAGTTCCATCCATGAATAGACCCAATTTGGTGTTAATAGACCGACATTAAATTCACATCCCTCGAATGTTTCTGACTTTAGAAAATGAGTTTTCTAAGCAAGCGTACAATTAGTTAAACTTTGCATCCAGCGCAAATACTTTATGAGTTGTAATAAAAAATGTCTAAAAACCAAAATACTTCTAAGTATATAACAAATTTCTTGAAAAGAAATTAAACACTTAGACTTTGAAATGGAAATAATGGTGAAGTTGCCAAGCTTACAACAGATTAAAGGATGTCTACGTTAAAATTTCAACACTGGAAGCGATTTACCAACAATTTGGCTTGTAACGAGTTTTCGGAATATCAAATAAAACATCTGTATTTTGTACAAATTTTTGATCCAAGTTTTTGAAAATTGACCTATGCTTTCTTCAATTCTTGATCTCTTTTGACATTCTCAGGATGTTTGCGTAATTCCTATAATACCTCATAATAGCTCAATATTTTTCGATTGATCTCAGCTCATCTCAAGCGTTTAGTTAGCGCATGGAAGCATCATCTACCCTTCTGTGGTCTTAAGCTGTCGTGCGAGGAGGTTTTTGTCCACTTGATTTTTTCCGATCGGGGTCTGACGTTCTCTGTGACGTTTGATGACACGGAAAACAGTAGAGCTCACAACTTCAAACTTTTTTCTATGGCAGGATGCCAACTGTCGGGGCACCCCTCGGCACTATGTGACTCTACTGTGTGGCTGTCACTTGGCAGTCATGCCACCTTCTACAAGAACAAGAGAATAGGAGAAACGTCATCATGCCCAGGTAACCAATAAGCATTTAAATAGGCACTAATTCTGCATCATACTTGCATTTACGATTCTGCTTGCTGTGCATTGGCTGTCTGAATGCAGAGCTGTTGTAAAATAGCATACGCAAAGCTACCGTAATGTTAACTGCCTGATATCTGTACTTTTGTTGCTTGTAATATTATTAGAAGAACGCACTGAAAATGCTTACTTAAAGCTGTTTACAAATCGATAAGTGTCCAAATTTTCGAAGCGTTTCATCGACCTCGCTTACTCCTGCAGCAGGCCTATAATAGTCCTCACTCTGGTGATTAAATAATCTTCATGCAAGTTCTGCAGTTCCTTCTGTTAACATTTGTAAACAACTTTAATTAAGCATTTTCAGTACGTTATTCTTATAACATATCAAGCAACAAAAATGCAGATATCAGACAGCTAGCATTACGGTAGCTTTGCGTATGCTTTTTTACAACATCTGTGCATTCAGACAGCCAATGTACAGCAAGAAGAGTCTTAAATGCAAGTATGATGCTGAATTAGTGCCTATTTCGATGCTTATTGGTTACCTAGCAACATTGAAGTTTATATTGGGCAAATATTAAAACTGTTTCCATACGTTCCATATAGGTTAGAGGAAAAAGAAGCGGTATAAAAACACGTCGATCACGAAGCAGCGAGTTGGAATCCCATCCTAGGAGATCTAAAAACTGCAACGAATTTGAGTTTCCCCTTTCATAAGAAAAATAGGGGGTCTAAACAGAGAAAGCAAACGTCCATCGCCATTTTTTTTTTTCCTTCGCATTCTCAATCAAGCATTTAATCAGCATTCTAAAAGCTAAACTCCCCAGCAGCAGAACAACATTTCAACTGCTGTCATCTAGCTGTCTTTGCAAACGTTACCAATTCATGCTACTAATGAATGACATATTGTCGACATAGACGTCTTCTTTTGGTGGGGTCCAGCATTTAATTGGCCGTATAGCGGGCCAAAACCTGCTTTTGAATAGCATTTTAGGTGAATATAATGCTCATAGGCAAATGACGACAATCCACGAAATCGTCCAAAACGCTAACCATAGTGAGCTGATATTGGATTCTTTGGCGACGAATATCACTGAGTTCGCATAGGACGTAGACAAGGGATGTTCGTTGGATGGCTGGTTCTCCCGCTACGCGGACCTTTTTGAAAAGGATGCGGCACAACTTCCAGATGATGCGAAGGTACGACTGTTGCTCCGAAAGTTAAATCCCGCTGCGCACGAGCGGTACACGTCGTTTATCCTCCCGAAGCTATCGAAGAAGTTTTCATTTGAGGAGACGATAGACAAATTAAAGACCATTTTTGGCAAACCAGTCTCTACGTTTCATCGACGGTACCAGTGTATCCAGACAGCTGAGAAGATGGTGAGGATTTTATCAGTTACTCGTGTTAAGTCAACCGTGCTTGTGTTGATTTCATGCTCCAAGAGCTGAAAGAGGATCAATGGAAATGCCTCAGTTTTGTATGCGGACTCAAATCTCAAAACGGATGCGGCTTTTTCCCAAATTAATGAGACAAGCGATATGACACTTGAGAAGATCGTCGATGAGTGCAAAAGTCTTATCAACTTGAAGCAGGATAGGGTGCTCATTGGAGAAAAACAATCCACGTTAACCGTTGCTGCAACCAATGCCGTTCAAACGCACCCGTTCAACCGGAAGGAAAAGTTCAACTGAAGCAAGGACAACACGCCGAAGTCACCCTGCTGTTCCTGCGGCGGAGCTAGTGAAGCTACAAGGACCATAAATGCCGCGAGTGTGGCAAAACTGGTCACAAAGAGAGATATTGTAGCTGTTTTTCATCGAAGCAACGTCCGAAGCTAGGAAAAGGGAAGCAGCAAGCGCGGCAGGAATCTCGAAGGCACTCAAGCAAAATCGAAGGTCTTCGAAGTGAAACATAGAGTGTACGTTTAAGTGCACCATGAAAACGAGTGGAACTGCTAACTAAAATTGGTCGGTTAACGCAGTACAAGATGGGAAACCGATCAGCGAGCCTAGTTCGTCACGTTGCTGAAATGTTTAAGCCCGCAGAACTCCAAGACTTCACTGAAACTGATATTACTAAGGTCCTCGACACCCATGTACAGCGATTGAGTGTTCTTGCTAACCGAATGCGTCCGTATGGAGAAAGTTCGAAGCGGAAGGAAGAAAACCGAATTTTCAACACTAACGAAAGGGAGCTTTACAACCGCACCCGAAAGGACAAAATAAACTACAACGAAGGACTTCTGGAGACTGACACAGTAATATAGTTTTGGGATAATCTATAGGAGAATCCTGTTTAACCTACCAGCGATGGGATGTGGTTGCAAGGGAAAGAGGATAGGAGTAATGGAATTGGAAGTATGGTCGCCAGCGTATTAACCGCCCAGGATATTCACGAAGCTACCCGGCATACCAGGAATTGGGCTGGACCAGGACCGGATTGTGTGCTCAACTACTGGTATAAGAAGTTCTCCTCAATCCATGGACAAATGGCTGCCACAATTCATTACTAGAGAGGTAATCTATCTTCTTCCCAAGGATCGCAACACGGCTAATCCAGCCAAGTACAGGCCAATAACATGCATTTCAAGCCTGTACAAAGTACGGGGCAAAGGTGTTAAGATCCTGATCTCACTGCATAAGAAGGGCAATTATCCAAGGCGATACCTTTAGCCCGCTGTAGTATTGTCTTGCGCTGAACCCCGTCAGCACAACACTCAATCAATGCAACTATGACTAATATTTTAAAAATGGAGAAATTGATTGGGTGGATGTGTTGGATTTATGATTTTCCCGAGAGGTGTAAGATCATGCCCATCGGCTTTGGTCATACCCACAGGCCGAGGTTACCAAACGTTAGTATCGACGAGCTATAGGGCAAGACAGTGCGTGAAACGAAGCTAATTGGTGTGACCATCGATCACAAACTGCGCTTTGTAGAGCATGCCAAGTCAGTGAAGGGTAATGTCAACGTTCAATTGAACGTCCTCTGGGCCCCAAACGGCCGCTTCTCTGAAGCTTCACGCCTTATCTTGACCAAGATTGCTATTGCAACAATCGTGCATTGCGTGCTATATGGATGGGAGCGTAGAGCAGGAGCGGTATGTCCATGCTTAAAATTCCAGACCTCAATACAATTAGGCCTATAGGATTTGCAGCGGCGCCTTTCGCACCTCACCAATAGCTTCCCCGTTAGTGGAAAATGGTAAGGTTTCCTTGGCAAATGAGATAACCGAAGACCTATGAAAACCACGGGGCTGCTAAATTCTAATTCCTATTTTTTTGTCAAAATGAATCAAATTCTGGGGCTTATTTAAGCTCAGTCGATTAAGACGCAGTTACAACGCCAAGCTGGGGTGGACAGGGTTTGATTCCCAGTCTTTTTTAGTAATTTGTAAGATAGAAAAGACTTCCTGGATGTACAGTATGACTGCTGTACTTGCACACAATCACCGTTTTAATGCAAAACAGTGCAGGCAAGAGATGCTCTCAATTAATAGCTGTGGAAATGCTTTCAGATCACTAAGTTATGCTTTGTTCATACTACAGCGTTGTAACATAATACAAGGCTATCTTGATGACGTTTTCCTCGTTGATAATTTTCAAAACACCCTTGTATTATGTTACAACTCCGTAGTCTGAACAAGGCATTAGAATTAACAACTAGCTTGAAATGCTGAAAGTTTCAACGTAATGTGAACCGAAACGGAACGTCAATGGCAAGTTTGACAGCTATCGCAAATCATTTCGAAGTATTCAATTGGAATTGACTAGGGTTTAACCAGTTTTTTATCCGACAAAGCAGGCGTATTTACTCACGCTGGAATTTTTAGCTATCGTTGCCGTTCCTTTCCGCTATCCGTGCGTTCGTCTTTAAAGAAAGAAAGAAGCGTAATCCCATTCGTGCTTCATCAATTTCTAAATATCACGGGATTATGGTTTAATACCACCCGCATTAGGAGAACAATGTGTTCAGAGATATCATTAATTGAAGGTGAATGATTTGATTGAACATCCCTGTAGTTCACGATTAACTTACGAGTGGTAAAACAACTGATAACATATTACAGTGTAGGTTACGTACCAACTTTGATTAAAACAAATATAAAATCTAAATATAAGTGAATCGATGTTATCAACGTCTAGATATGTGGCTTATTCACAAAAAAGAATAGAAAGCGGATTGTTCTTGGTGAAGAGCAGAACCAGACGGTTCAAGTTTTGAATGAACCGATTGCTGCTCTGCACACAGCAGCTGTATTCGAAGAAACACCCGATTGCTTTACTATATGCAGCCTGGTTAAATAATAATAATAACAATAATGTCTCATGATTCCAGACTTATTTAGACTGGACAAGCGGATTGAGTGAGTTGAGAAGATGTAAGCCTGGTTCACAAGTGATGTAAGAGTTTTACCCGTCTTAACCAGACTTCTTGCAATGGTCAATGGAGGAAAAGAGTCCGGCATCCTGTATCAATGCTGGTCAATGCTAGACTGTGTGCTGTTGGATTTGCATCAATTTGCACTTAAAATTCAATGGCTTACTTATTCACATGTCAGGAAATTTAAATCTTTAACCAACTACACTTCATGTAATTTTCATTATTTCTAAGTGTGTATAGCTCATCGATATTCTACAGGGATCTGGCGGGCAGTCAACATCTGTAACAACCAAACGTCAAAAGATTCATTGTTTGTAAACAATGCTGGCATTCTTATGGTTCTTACCCGTAGTAATAAACGTCAGACGGGCCTTATTCAAATAAGGCCCGTGATATGCTGCATACTGTCAAACGCTAGTAAATAGGATAGGGTTGCCAGGCCCCTGATATTCGATCTTGAAAAGTTAAAGCATGTAGATACAAAAAATATCTCCTTCAAACAGTGTTAATGTACAGTACTGCACCATTAGCCAGACACTTTTTAATTTCATCTGGTCACTTCCAGTTGACAGTTGATCAACACAGCAAAGATCCAAATGTCATGCAAGTTGTACCATGATCCTTGTTACCCGAGATTATTTTACGTAATTATTCTGTTGCCGGATGAATTTAATTTTTCATCAAAAAAAACGACTGTAATATAAAAAAAAACACTTTGTGTTTCACAGTACTCCTTTATAAATGTAAATAAACAAGTAAACGTTGCGTTGAAATTATCAACAGCATACTTTGTTTGTACTATAGTACCGGATGTATTGTGCCGTAGCAGGCTCCGTAGTAGCTGTCTATCTTATCTCTATCATAACTAAGTGTAATCGCTCAGATCCTATCTGGTTTATTTACTGTCGTAAAGAATGAATAAATATTACCAGGATTAAACTAAGTCTCAGGCTTCTCATTCAATTCAGATGTTCCGGTTACACGATTGTATGCAAGGTGGTAAGCTAGTACTCACCTTGGATTAAATTTTGTTTCAATGATTTTCTCATCTCATGTTGGCATCGGATACAATCATACGAAACCATTTTGCAAACCATCTATGGAGGACGGTATTGAAAGTCATGGCAAGTCTGCCCCAAAAATCAGTCTTTGTTCTCTTATGATTAGAAAAGCTGCATCCTAAGGTTTGTATCCACGATAATCTGAACGCATTCAAAACACTGTTCACACAAACAGAGATGGGTGTTTGAAAATAAGATCGGTTTTGACATTTCATAAGCAGATTTAAAAATGACGATGCATGAAAAAAAACGTGCTCGAACGGATCTTGTCCAATAACATTTCGAGTCGATATAGTAGATCTGCTAATCATTCATGCAACCATCAGAGAGACGTTTCTTTTAATTTCCAATAAAATATTCGTAGCTCTTTTTATTGGTTTCGTGTATTGCTTTATAAGAAGTACAAATCAGTTTCTTTGCTAAAAGCAACGAATAGATTCGTTAGTCCTACCTTCGATTTCGTAATATAAACCAAAATTAATGTTCAGTGTTTTATTGCAATATTTGACTATCAAAAGATTTTTATTGCAATACTTTACAAATCAAATCCTTGTCGATTGTAATGACCTTCCCTATGTTCAGGAGCTTGCCCTTCATAATCACCTAGAATTTTTCTATTCGGCGAAGTTCTGGCGAGTTTGGCGGATTTGCCGCCTTTGGCACAAAAACAACACGTTGGCTTCGTACCACTCCATCACCGGTTTTGCGTAATGGCACGATGCCAGATCCGGCCTCTACCTTCTTGTTCCAGAGTTTCAGAGTGTGCTCTGTGGGCTGAAATGAGAAAATTGGGAAATGTCCATGGTAGAATCAAACTCGAACGCTACGGATATATGCAGACAAGTCAAGAGATTTATAAGACCAAGTGCTGTAAAAGTCCGGATCTTACTATATCTTAGTAAAAAAGACCTTCGGGTAATTTCCGCCCACGTAGGTAACGTTTGCATTAAAAAAATGACTTAAAAAAAGCTAAGATAGATAATTGCTTTTGATAAATTTTCCATGGAAGGTAATTACTTAAGCTTACTTGCAAAAAAAAATCTACGCCTTTGAGAGTGGCCTTCCGGCAGTTAACATTCGCCATGGCGGACAAAAACATGCGTGTAGGCATGTTTTTGAGTCCTTTCTTTGTTTTTTTCTTAGTTTTCGCGACAAAATTGTTAGATAGATATTACGCTTCAGGTGGGCCCAGCAATTCTCGATGGAACGCAGCTGGAGGACGTTGGGCGGGTTCGCCGACTTGGGTACCACATCGATATTCAGCCGCTCCATCTCCTCCAACGGTCGCTTCAAGTAGTGGCCCGATGCCAAATCAGGCCAGAACACCGCGTCTTTGCCCTTATGAACGACGCAACTTCCGGCAGGCATTTCGTACTAGAAATTTCCCCGATCACGGCCAGTCCGGAGCGAAAGAAGGGCGGCTTTGACATACCCTTCTTGCTGATTATCAGCCACAGCAGCACCTTCTTGGGGAACTTGGTGTGTGAAATGAACTTTACCTCGGGGCTCACTTCCTTCGAGGGAGAAGTAAAATACGAAGTGCCCTGCCAGTCGTTGCCATCCAGGGTGAGATAGGTCTCGTCGTCCATCACCACTGCCAGGTTGCGATTCACCGGGAAAATCGAGTTGACCATCCTATTCAACCACAGCCGCTGCGTCATGTCCTTCAGCTCCGAAACCAGTGGACGCGACTTTCGCTTCCTGACATGTATGTTCATGTTCGCCAGGTACTTTTTTACTGTTTGGCCGGTTGAACCGACCTTCCGACCAAGCGCACGCAGCGATGTAGCCACTTTTCCCTCGGTCTGCCTCTTCAGCATCCTTTGGAGCTTCTTGTAGCTCAGGGTCATCGCCCGTCCGGAACCGGGCTTTCTTTCGATGCTCTGATTATTGTCTAATAGTTCCAAGATGTTGTAGATGCCGAAACGGGCGTATCGGGCGTCCACAAAGTGCCGCACGATGTCCGTTTTCGACGCGGTGGTGTGCCGTTCTTTGAACGCGCACACTTCTGAACGGAGTTGCTTCAATGTTTTTGCCATCTCGGTTAGAGTTCGACTGATAGAGCTGTCAAATTTTGTCTGCTGACTCATGGGTTACTATTACTGATGCTGCATGGATAGTATTGTCAGTGCGGGTGAAGGTAAACCCATGAAAAATCAGCAGTTTTTGTCAATGTTTTTTAATGCAAACGTTATCACCTAAACAAAATTGGAAGAATTCATTCTATAGTATACAGAATGTCGTTTCTATAGTACAGAATGTCGTTTATGCCAATTTGAAACTGAAACTGCAGAACATATACTCTGCTATTTTGGAGCATTATTCAATCACAAGATGTCAATATTTGGAAAGGGGTTACTCGATCCTGGTAGGGTATTAGACTTTACAAAACAAGTCGAGCCTAACTTGAATGAGTCTAAAATGTAATGCTGATTTGAGTTTTGTCATGTAACTTTAACATTTACTTTCAATGAACCTAGAATGTGCATATAAGAAGCTAATGGGGGCCCCAATACCATGTTTATACTTCATTTTCCATTAGTTTCTTTGCCATGTAATGTTTCACAATGATGACAGTGATTGTTCGAATGTTTCTTTGTTGAATCCAATGAATAGAATCATTCGTTACCTCGTGACACTCGCTGAAAAGATGGTATGGGAAACTCGTGGACAATCAACTGTCCCAGTCATGTCATCGCTTCTATCGCTATCAAACTCTTCCCATTGGAGGCTTATCAGTTTACTATACTTGAGGATTGTAAATTTAACTGTTCAGTTGATGAATGACCCACCCACGCTTTTAATTTATCTCCAAGCAAAGTCCTAGAAATTGATACGGATGAGAATGTTCAGCCTTGGGGGTACTCGTGTCTACGACATGTGTTGTAAAACTTCAATCAACTTCAATGAGATCAATTGGAAAAATGACGATAACAAACATCCATGAGATGTCATTAGCTGCGTTGCCTTTTAAATAGGTGGCATTGATAGCTTAACGTTGTCGTTCGGAAAACAACACTACATCCTTAATAATTGCATTTAATAGTTACATGCTCACTTCCTTGCGTTTTAATTGGCAATGCATAACGAAAGGTCAGCTTCATCGAGCCCACGTGACTGTGGAGTAGTGCATGATTCCCTTTTGAATCATTTTTCTATGTTCATCGACAATGAAACTATGTATCATTGTTTTCTGTCAAACGGAAGTTGAGAGGTGCGGTGTTTTTATTTCCTATGACCTAAATGAAATGCCAAGCCACATGAACTGTAAATGTGATGCAAATTCCTTCCAATCAACGTTTAAAATCCCCCAAACAGGCAGAGCTTATCAGTTTTGTCTGAATATTTCTAACGATAAAAAGGAATTTGCTAAATGCTCTCATGCCGGTTGCAACTGCAGCGCACGCTAAAGAATCACGCCATACTTTAATTATCGACCAACCGTTGGAACGTGATTCCACGCTGAATGGTGATGTTTGGTTTTGAAAGGGGAACACTTTGTTTATCTCGATCACTCAACTGGAGATGGTCAAATTGAGAAGACTTGTCTTCTTGGAAATTCTATTTTTGCCAAGTAGAATATGATTCACTGGGTATAAAACAATACAACTGATAAAAACCACCCAATAAACTGGAATTATGTCATTTTTTATGGCCATCAAGTGATTGAATAATTAAAACAAATTTGACGACATTTCAACACACAGAAAGTGACGATGAAGATGATGATGATTATGATGAGTCATTTATGCTATCGTGAGAAGCGGTTCATTGCAATGTCCTAATAGGAAAAAAATATGTTTGAAATTTGAAAGTGAAATCAACATTCAGATTACTTAAGCGTTGCATCATTGGAGTGCAGTGAGGCGACATATCAATCGCAAAATTGCAGTTATGAAATGATCTGTTGAAGGTAATTATATCTCGCTAATTATTCTGGCTAGGTTAACACTGTAATAGCTAGTAGCTGGATAGTAATTATCTTCATTAGGAAGAATGAAATCACTAATGAATCTTACCTTCAATTAGATCAATGGAGTAATGGCGTTCGAAAGAAAGTCTCTCTCTCACATATACATTATATAATTCCATAAGTTAGAAAGTTCCAGCAATAAGTAGTACTCTATTTAAGATTTTATAGGAGGAGTGATTAACGGTTGAATTGGATGGAAGACATGTGTCTCACCTGAAAGAGCACGACATGCTGAATAAGTGTCATTAACGCATGATCAAAGCTGCTACAAGCCGCTTACAAGGTCCTTACTCAAAGACTATGGCACTGTCAACGCTTGTAAAAGAGTTCGTAATAACAAAAAAGAAATCGTGAGTTCTCCTACGCTACTGTGCAGTATTTGTTGCTAATAGAACGTGCTCGTTTATCATTTATTTCTCAGTCCCAATCTGCATTTGACTCAACCGATCCAGACCAGCCATGGCATACTATAGGCGAATTTGGACTTCTGTATAAACTCAGCGAGGTACGGCGAAGGCAGCGGTTTACTGATTGATGACCATCATCCGTGTTCCGGGGCACTATCATGTCTTTTGGAACGTAAAAAAAGGCCGTTCGTGTTTCCTGCTCAAGATAGCCTTGAAAGTTGCGAGTCAACAAGTAGAGAAATACAAAAGTGATCAGATGTTCAGTAAATTGTTCAGTTTGAAGGTTGTACGGAATCAAATTGCACCACTTTTAAATGGCTGTAACTTATTACCCGTTGGGTATTTTCTATTGAAATGTAGGGTGGAATTAGTTCAATGTGCATTTGTTTACGCTGTGTAAGTTTCACTACTCTGAAAAAAAATTCTATCGTTATACCGACAATTAAATCATGGTCAAGGTGACTATTGCATATAATGGTTACAATAACCATGAAAATGGACGAATTCACCACGTTCATGGCATTCTTGACTATGATCATGGTAACAAAGACTATTCCGACATTATGGCAAATGTTGGATCAACTATTTTTAATGGTATTTTTGACCATGATCATAGTCGGTTCAAAATCAGCATAGTCAGTTCAAAGTCAGCAATAGTCATCCTAACCCCCAATAATGGTAAAATTGACTATCAAATTCCTCTCTGTGTAGCAGATGTGCAATCGTTGCTTGGATGGAGTCGGAAGAACAGCAGCGGCGCAAAGAAATTCGGCGTACGTACCTCAAAAATCCGAGTCTTTCTCATCGTGCCATCAGCAGAAAGCTGGGAATGGTACATTCTTCGTCTGACCATCAATCGGAAAAAAAGTGGCAAAAATGGATCTCAGTATACTGTTAAGGATCACAACCGGGTAGTTCAAGCTTTCAAGAGTAATCCCAACAGTTCAGTTCAAGATGTGGCGAAGAAACACACGTACATCCAAGAGGCACCTAATCGCGATGAACGGCAGAATACGGTAGGTAAAACACGTGCACGGAAGCTCTACACCCAGATGTTGACGAAACCACATTGCCTCGTTATGGATGATGAAACGTATGTAAAAGCAGACTTCAGGCAGCTTCCGGGGCTCCAGTTTTTCACTGCTCATCATAAATTCGATGTCCCTGAGGACGTCATAAAGCAGAAGATGTCGAAGTTTGCCAAAAAATATATGATTTGGCAAGCAATTTGCTCGTGTGAAAAGCGGAGCACCCCATTCGTGACAACTGGAACGATCAATGGGCAGGTGTACCTAAAGGAATGCCTACAAAAGCGTCTACTTCCTCTTCTGAGGTCACACGATGGTCCCACGATGTTCTGGCTGGAATTATCCTCGTGCCATTACTCGAAAGAGGTTTTGGAGTGGTACAAGGCTAAGGAGGTCAATTTCGTGCCGAAGCATCTCAACCCCCCGAACGCACCGGAACTGCGGCCACTTGAAAAGTACTGGGCCACCATGAAGCAGGCACTTCGGAAGCATCCTAAGGAAGTGAAATCGGAGGAAGATATGAAGAAAAAATGGATTGCCACGCAAAAAAAGTTGGTCCAAATATTGTACAGGACCTTATGAGTAGTGTGAAGAAGAAGGTTCGTGCATTTGGATATGGAATTGAAATTGAATAAAACGAACATGGGAAAATATTGTTTTATATTACTCCCTGTTTAAACATGTTTTATTTTACTCCCTGGAAGTTTGAAGATGATGGAGCGGGCGAATTTTGCCGAATATCTGTGTGTGTCGCAATTTGATACAAATTCGTTTCTGTTTTCATGAACAAAAAATAAATAAAAAACTATAAGGTACACAGCCAATTGGGTTGTGCACAAAAGTGACGTAGGACTACACAGCAATGTGCAATCTAGAGCGCTTGAAGAGCGTTTAAAGAGTGGCCGAAATTGGTTTCGTTTGAAATCTAATTCCCATGCACTAAACGTTCGCACTACAACCTTAATTATTCGATACAGCCTGTCGTTATATCTACATTCATACATATTGCTTGCACTGGAGATATGTATGACAAATGATAACATGATACTCTATATCACGTAATATACCTTGTAGTGCGAATGGGTTATTATTCAATCGGGATCCAAGAGGCTGGTTTCATTCACCTTGACAAGCCTATATCAATAGCAATGAAGGCCAGTAGACAGGATTTCCTGGGCCCCAATTGATTTGGGCCCGCTGTCAGCAGTCAAATAGAATCCTAATCATTTGTTTTGGTTGTTTGCTTTGATGTAAAACACCACAGAAAGCGATCTTTCTGCTTTGTATGACGTGCACAACGAAAACGAGCAACAACAGACAGAACGTAAATGAGCAACAACAAACACAACTTACAATATTGACATTATTTTGACATCTGAGCTTGCTGAGATGTTGTCTACGTGAAAAAGTGGTCCTTGTCATAGGCCTGATTCACCTCCAATTGCATACGGTTTCTACCAGGCCTATGTGTGTACAACACTGCCAAATGTGCAAATGTCGAAAACATTACGGCTTCGGCACACGAAATATATTTTTCGCAATCTACTACCCCGAAAACCAGCCCCCAGCATTCCCAAAGACATGTCAACTATCTTTTCCAGTTGTTTTGGTGGCCCTGAAAAGGGCCTTTTGGGGTCAAGGGAACAGCTACTACCATCACCTCATTTCGTCATGAAGCTGGTTTACTTGGCCACGGCTTCGGTTCGCTCGAAAACCGCGTATTTGGCTAGCTCTCCCAGCAGCAATTGATTGAGGTCAGTCGGGAAGCTACGCTTTCAATCCGTTCGGGAATGTCATTGAAGAAGCTGTTCATCGCTTTGGAGGAAAAATCAGGACAACATCGGGTTAAAATGCTTCAGTACCCGGTAGATGTGGTGCTATACGTTCACTTCTCAAGAACCATGCTGCTGGAATTGTTTGCCTTCCAAGATGGTGGAGCGAGAATGCACCATAAGAGCATTTCCTGTTGATATGATCGACCACCTGGAGATCATTATCCTTATTGCGTTGTAGATGCTTGTGGTCTGTTTGGGAATTCAAAGTCTATAAAAGCCGATACACGTCTAGGTCGAAATAGTGCTAATAGAACGTTAGATCAGCAGTATTTATTTATTATTGATTCGTCAACAGATAAAAATGATAACAATTAACACATACATCTTCGGAAACAACGCTTATTAACCTCACGGGATACATTGAAATTAAATACGTTATAATAGCTGTTGAAAACGCGAAACGTGCTTAGCACAGGTTCGTGTTTGCCGTAGCTGGTCCTTGAGTGCCGGTTTATAAAGAAAGATTGTAAACGTAGGGTCCGTCGTCGAGTGTTGATGTTCAAGAGACTAAGTCAAGTGGAATAGTTGATGTTTCCCTGAAGAAGGTCACCAACGAAACACGCTTTGGCCACCATACGCCTCCCTTCCAACAATTCCAGCTTAATGAGCTTACACCAGCTTTCGTAGCTTGGCAATCTGCGAGGGTCTTGCCAACGAAGATGTCGCAAAGCGTTACCTTCGCTGAATAGCTTCGATCCTCTGGACTGCATTTTGGTAGAATGGGGACCAAACGACAGCGCAGTACTCCAAAAAAGGACGAACCAAAGAGCAGTATAGTGCCTTCAGACAATAAACGTTCAATAAGGACATTCTGTTGATCCGGCACCAGTCGTCGAACACTTGTAGTTCCTGTTGAAGAAAGTGGGTGTCTTCTGGACATTTTATGACGTAGTACAGTTTTAGGTCGTCCGCGTAGGATAATTTCAGGCATCTGAGGACCAAGTTCACGTCGTTCATATATAACAGGAAAAGGAATGGGCCAAGGTGGCTGCCTTGCGGAACGCCGGATGTTACTGAAAAACTGGACGAGGCATAATCTGAAATCTTCACAGACATAGATCTACCAGTCAGGTATGAGCGGAGCCAGCTCAACAATTGATCGTGAACCCCCATTTTGCCATATTTGGAAATTGCAATCTAATAGTTCATTTTATCAAAGGCCGCAGAGAGATCTGAACATATGGCGTCTCGATCAAGTAGAAGGCGGTAATTAAGGTAAGTAACTTCTAAAATCGATCAATCACGATCAAGCATATGGCTAAGAAAACGCAAGTATTCTTCTGTGCTTGTCGGATCAAATCCTTGGAATGGATTTCAAGAGCCCTGATTTAAACGCATTTGAAAATCTCTGGGTAAATCTCGAAAGCTGACATCGATAGCTCTTAATTAATTACTGTGGAAGTGTATTTAGAACACTAAGTTCAGAGCAAGCTATAAGCTTGAAACGCTAAGAAAGAAAGTAAGGAATGCAAGTTATCTTTATTTTGAACTGAAATTGTTTACTTTTAGGAAACATGTACAGGGGTGTCAAATGTCATTTTCGATGAAAAATGGCCTACGATTATTACCGAAATATGTAGGTACGTCTTAAAATTTCACTAGGCGAGAAAACGATGATGGAGATTTTCTTATAATTCTCATCGATTTTTTCGTCATGACAGCACGTGACAGTGTTTTGGTCATCGCTCCTACAAACCTATTTATTGGTATAATTGTGAGATTTATCACAAAACTTCAAAAACAGTTTCCACTTTGACGTATTATTGCTTGGCTAATTTAATGTAAACTAGTAAGATACTTCTGAAACAAAATCGTATGGGAAAATATCTCAGGACCGAATGATGGTGTGAGAATGACAAGAAAGTTCATGATAGTTCGTTTCTTCTCGTGATAGTGAGAAGGCCCGTTTTGTCATCATGACGGCCGTGAGATTTACCAGCTCTGATTGCCATACCCTACTCTTTCAAACATATGCGCTTTCCTCAACATTAATACATAGGTGGATCATTATTGTTGCTGGTCTCTGTAGGTAAAATTAAGTTCACGACACAAAAATCGATAAACGTGTGATAAAATCCAACAATCCGTATGAACAAACTGCTTATTCATAGTCCCATTCTACTATATGTTCGAAATAAAATGTCGAACTTCAGGAATTAACCCCATATAACCTCAGCAACCTAGCAATGAACTACTCCAGAATGCGGAATAAAAATAAAAAGAAAATATCCATTGAAAAAAATATCATAGATTAAATCTACCCCTAACGGAAAGGAAAGCGGAAGATGATGCGTAAGAGCCATCAAAAATAAGTTGATTGAAACATGGTAAAGTTGAAGACAGTTTCGAAAGCATGGGGGTTGTTTTGATGATTATGATGTCAATCGGCTCAATCAATTTGTTTTCTCATAGAATTATGTTTCAGATTGGCGTCGTTGTATCCATGTTATTTTTATTACTTCTAATTGACATCATCTGACCTACATTTGCGTAGTTCTTAGTGACGCTTTGTGAGCTACCATCTGCGCAAAGTGACTAATCGATATTTTGTTTGCAGATTAAAGTTAAACGCAGTGATGAAGTTTGACTTACATTAAGACTAAAAACAAAAACTCAATGTATTGACAAAAGTAATTTTCTTAGCTCGCTCTTGGTTTGAAGTGTAAAAATTTTGACATTGAATCAGAAAAATTTGCAAGCTAGCAATAAACCCTGAAACCATTAATCATCAATGGCAGTATTTTTGTTGTAACATTTAAAATTAAATAAAGAGTGTTTCGATCAAAATTTGGACAACTAGAACTTGACGCATTTCATCGTGTGTTAAAATTTTTTGCACACCTCTCATTTTGAAGATGTGTGCGTGTAACATCATGCCTCTATTTTGATTTTCAGATTAGCACTTCAGTTATCAAAATGACGTTGAAGGAAGAGAAGCAACGCGTCAAAATTTTGCACGTGCATGGTGAAAATCCAAACTACTCTCACGCCACGCTGGCGAAATGGTTTAATGTGGCTAAATCAACTGTTACCAACGTATTAAAAGTGTTTGGTGAACGTTTGTCGACAGCCAGGAAAGCTGGATCGAGGGGAAATCGAAAGCCACAGCGACGACAAAAAGAGTTGCTCGTTGTTTCGAGTGGAACCTCAACCTCTCTGTGAGAGATGTCGCAAATAAGCTGGGAGTGGCGCCTTCAACCGTGAATACAGCTAAACACGAGCTGGACTGTCGACTTACAAGAAAGTGGTGGCTCCTAATCGCAACAATAAACAAAACACGCCAGCCAAAGCACAATCGCAACAGTTGTACACGACAATTCTGACGAAGATTGATTGCGTGGTACAGGACGATGAAACTTACGTCAAGGCAGACTTTAAACAGCTTCCTGGACAGGAATTTAATACGGCAACCGGACGGGGAAAGGTGGCAGATATTTTCAAGCACTATAAACTGAGAATCAATACAGTTGAGTTTTATCAACAATCAATATGCAACTAGCGATTTGAAATAGGTTCACTGTTGTAGAACCCCTTGGTCCGATGTACACCTTGAAGCCAGCACCTTGTTATACATATTTGCGCCTTTGTTGTGATTTGCTGTGTTAATATTTGAGAGTGTGTTCGTGTGAGTTCATTATTAGGGGCACATTATGAAGCTTGGGACCGAGCTTGGGACCGATGTGCTAGTACTGACTGAGCCAAGAAAAAAATCGTTTTTGTATGGGACCTACTGGTCTTAGAGTTAGTCTATGGTTTTATCTAGTAAAAGCTGAAATTTTACTCATAAACCGGTATTATGAAGCAGTGGGATCATGGTAGGCAGTGCTTGATGGATGACGTGAAAATTTTCGCGGCTTGTTTTTTTTTCTGCTCCTTCAAGACTTTTCATTGATTATAAGTGATTTTTATTTTAAAGTGCGTACCATAAACACAGTCCATTCCATTGGCCAGTCAGTTATCATTTGTTCGATCGCTAAAGTCTCGGGAGTGATTTGTTCTTTTAACGATTCTTATTACGTGCAAGATGACTACCCGCGTCAGTGCTTAAACAGTAGTGAAGCCAGAATATCGTTCTAAGATTATATTGGAGAATATCAAAGAGTTTTTGTGTTTGTATCGAGAAAAACATGATAGAAGTGTAATTGGATCATGACTGAAGAAATTCGATGTGTTTGCGATAAGTACTGTGAAAATAGGGTGAACATTTAAGTGCTCATCCACGATCTCGACGTGTGCGGTGAATCGCAGCTGAGACGATAGCTTCAGAGCAAACTCCTGCGGTAAGAACGTTGCAAAGAAAGCATGAGGAAATTTTCAAAGCCTACACCGTGTCCAATATATTCTCATATACTTTTTCCTTGCATTGGCGTCGTGCAACTACTCAACATGCTTCACGTATGTTTGGGGTAGTTTTGCACTATGTTTATACAAGCGCTTGTAGGTTATGGCCGATTGTTTCCATTCGGTGTTTATCTTTAACCAGCGATGAAGGAGTTCCGCGCAGTGGTGATAAAAAAGTGTTTGAAAGGTGAAAGTTATTTTCAGAAATTTGAAAAACCTCAGAGTAAAGCGGGATTTTGTGTACCGAACCTTCCGAAGGTACCGTGATACCTGCTCGTTGAATGACCGGAAGAGATTCGGTCGTACTCGTACGGTGCGGACTGCACGAGTTGTTAAAGTGGTCAGGGAACGGATTAGACGAAAATCACAGCGCTCTGTACGTAAAATGGCCGCAGATCTGAATGTTTAGAGATCATCAATGCACAATATACTGCAAAATGATCTCGGATTCCAAGCTTTCAAGAAACGTAAGGTTCACGGAGTTTCGGCAGGAAACGCCTCGAAAGAGCAAGTCTGCTTTTGTCGCGGCACGGTGGGGAAGAATTTATCTTTTCCGATGAAAAGTTATTCGTTTTGCAACAATCCCACAATGTTCAGAACGACAGATTGTGGGCTCTCTTTTCGAGAAGTGTACCAGAGAGTGATAGGAATATTCCACGGTTCCAAAGTGCATGCGTCAGTGATGGTTTGGGGAGGAATCGCGTGCGAGGCAAATTACCACATGATTTCATCGAAAAAGGCGTTGAAGTGACATGCGTACACTCAGTAGCAGAAAAAGCTGAGCAAAATTTTCTTCCAGAAACTCGCAGTTGTTCAACCTTCTGTAACTTTGTCAATTATCAATCAATTTGGCTGAAATTTTAACAACGTTATAACTAATGCACCGATAGTTCAGCGTGGTCAATATTGATGAACAAGGAAAATACCTCATGTTGGAGCCTCAACTTTGACGCCAGCTGTAGTCCAAACCACTTAATGGAAACAGTTCAAATTTTGTCCACATTAATCTCTGTATTATTTTAAGTCATGGAGAAGTTTTTAATATGCTACCTAAATTTTTCACAGAAATACGGTTTTTTGAAATTGGTATGTCCAAAATGTCTTTTTTCACATATTTTATGATAATTTCAAATTTATAAACTTTGTCAACATAATGTCAACAATTTTGGTCACATAAGGTCGAAACATTAGTTATAACGTTGTCAAAGTTTCAGCCAAATATATTGATAATTGACAAAGTTACAGAAGGTTGAACAACGCGTTTTTTGGAAGAAAATTTTGCTCGGCTTTTTTTTGCTACTGAGTGTATATTATAAAACGGAAGTTTTGGAGAAAGTTGTCAAGCCATATGCACAAGAGGTGTTTGGAGATGATCACTATGTGTTACAGCAAGACGGAGCGCCATCGCAAACGGAAAATCTCGTTCAGGGCTGATGTCGAGAAAATTAGACCGACTTTTTGGACAAGAATGAATGGCCTCCCAGTTCACCAGATCTGAATGCCTTGTATTATTTCGCTTGGTCATACATGCTGGCGAAGGTAAATGACCACAGGGCGTCTAATATGAACCAATTCAAAACCGTAATCAAACGAATTTGGGACGAAATGCCGAAGAAAGTCGTGCGTGCCGCCTGTGATGGTTTCGATAAACGGCTGGAGCTGGTCAAGAAGGTTAAAGGCGGTGTTATTCCAAAACATATGCTGTAGTTGATCAGTATTACCCATTATGTAAAGTTATCAATAAAATCTGGATTATCGATTTAAAATAGAGTTTTATTTTGTATGAGAATTTATTGGACACGGTGTATATCACACTTTATAAGCCGTGAGCAAATTATGTTGGGTATGGTTAGGTCTAAAACGTCTCTTAGGCGTTTGTAAGTATTGTCTTGTCTTCACAATAGAGAACCGCTATCATACTTTTTATAGCCCCAGCAGCACCTTTAATGTTGGTTTAAATCGGCTCAATGCAGCCATCAACCTAGTTTTTTCTCAGTGAAGTGAACCACCATCACACTGTGTGAGTGACTTCAACATCCTTAATGTTGGAATAAAACGGCTGTCACGTGTTTTTAAAAACTATTTTCCTTCCAAATAAAAAACTTCCCTCACACTTCATTGTCGCCCTAATATGATTCTTAATGCTGATTTAAATCGGTTAAACTCGGCTTTAAGGTAGCTCCATTTTCCAAGGTAAATCCAGATCAAATGAACCCATCCTACTAGAAAATCATCTTTCCAGTGACAACCTTCAACATAAATTAGATTCACAATAATCTGAGTATCCAAAATTTGCAATAAAATACACATGTTACATTTTATTTCTAATGAAACTATTTATTTAATATTCCACGGTTTACATATTCAAGCAATCAAAACATTGTTATCTGCATTGATATAAAAATATAGAACTTTGCAATTCAATCCACTCCACAGAATCTAAAGTGTCCTGCTGACAGCTCTGATCCACTTAGAAATTTATTAGAGATGTTTGACATTTTCAAACTCCTGCTTCTTTTACGGAAAGTTCCCGCTTCATCAGAGCCTAATATCTTATGATTGGGTACAACTCAGGGTTAATGGGAGGATTGGCATATCAAATTCATTGGCTTCATACGCTCCCGTCAAAATTTCGAATTTACGTCCGATTTTTCATGTTTTGAGTTGTTTTAATGGACTTTTTTTGTGAAAATATTTCGGTGGCCGAGTTTTCGTAGTGTTGAATGGTCAAATCGTTCCACCCATTCGTTCCACTGAAAAGTGCGAAAAAAAATACCCGGATCGTCGGCAGATTTCAGGCGAGCTAAAACTGAGGATCGATGCCCATAGCAGGATGAAAAGCAGAAGATTTTAAACCGATGGAAAAATAGTGTGTGGGTATGCCTTCCGGGTGTTGTTCGTAGGAAAAATTTGGTGAGGCATTTTCATTTTAAGATGTTCTATTTCCAGAGAGTATGTGATGGAACAAAGCTAAGAAATTTACTAATTAATTAATTAAGTTCCTACCACTAGATGACGATGGGCATTTTCATACTTTCTTCCTTTTCAGAGAGCAAATAATGACGCTATAACCAAAAGCCATATGTGGCTACGACTAAAGTCAATGCTTAAGTCTCAACCGTTCGAAGAGAAATGGAACATCACATAACTTTCTTAGACTAAGGCCTGTACTCGAAAAAAATGCACTATTTTTATCCGTGTGTAACTTTTTTGTCCGTGGGTGAAAATTGATGAAAATCTGGGTATAACTAGTTTGGAGTAAATTGTTTACATGTGCAAAATTTCATAAAATCGGAATCAGTGGTAATTGAGATATCATCGTAACAAGAAGAAAATCGCCGGAGTATTTTGCGCGCCGTCATAGAAAATCCGGCTACGAGCATGAGATGGATCCGAAGACAACTGGGAATCACCCAAACAACTGTGTCTCGGGTGATAAAATCGTTTAAGGAGTCCCAGACGACCGAGCGGCAGGCTGGAAGTGGAAGAAAATCGAAGACAGCTGACCCTGTTAAGGCCCGGAAGGTGTTAGATTATTTCAAGTGTAATTCGAACCTTTCAATTCGCGACGCGGCTCTGAAGGCAAAGTGTTCCGCCTGGTTCGTTTAGCAAACCATGAAACAAGCTGGGCTTCGTGTATTCAAGGTCCGCAAGGCACCGAACCAGCGTGCTCAACAAAACACGGCGGCCAAATCCCGCGCAAGGAAGCTATATCGAGAGTGGTTAACGAAACCGATGCGTGTGCCTATGGATGACGAAACCTATATCAAGACAGACGCAAAGCAGATACCAGGGCTGAAGTTCTATGTTGCCAAATCACGGTTTGATGTTCCAGAAGATATAAGCAAGAAGAAAGTGGAAAAATCCGCCAAAAAATACTTGCTCTGGTCATATGCCAATGCGATAACTGAGTAAACCGTACATCACAGCGAAGTTTACCGCACCGAGTGCCTCTAGAAGCGTCTGTTGCCCTTCCTGCGGTCCCACGGAGGCGAGACATTATTTTGGCTGGACCTGCCATCATGCCATTACGCGCGATCGACGATGGATTCGTACAGAAACAATAACGTTGTTTTTGTACCAAAAACCGCCAACCCCCCAAATTCACCAGAGATTCGTCCGGTGGAAAGATTTTAGGCCATAATGAAGGCCAAAGCTCGAAAATTGTCCAAGGTGTTTAACCCTTATGTGATCGACAGGGTACCCTGGAACCTTTTCATGTTTTGCGTTACGAATTTTCATAGTTTATTTTAAAACATGCAGCTGAAATTCAGTGACATCTTAAAAATAGTTGAAAGGCAACTTTTTGTATAAACACATTTTGTATAGTATCAAGGGGGCCGAAGGGGGGAACTTCAATTTTTTCTACCCCTTAAGTGATCGACAGAGTACCCGGGTACCAACCAAATTCCAATGATTATAACTCTGGCAATTACTGACCGATTTTAATTATTTTGGCAACGTTAGAGCTCAAGAGCTCATTTGCTTTAGGGACATTATCGGCAGAATTACCACCATTTGTACCCATCTGGTTGCCCGGTAAATCCGGGCTCGAGGCAGTGCGTTCCGGTACGGAGACACAACATCGGAACATCAATTGAATTTCCAAGAATGGATTACAGAATCTTTGTAATAATTCCTAGAAACTATTTCAAATCCATTGTGAGCCATATGCCGACTTGTTCCTGCAACGGCCATTCTGTAACAGGTTCCCGTGGGGCCTCGAGTGGCCATGAACTTATTTAGAAAGCAATATGGGTATCAAAATTCATGAAATTTCGCCAGTATTATATTTCTCAACGTTTAATGGCCATCTGAAGATTTGACCTTGGACCTGTCAATCTAGAACAGGTTCCCGTGGGGCCCCTGGCAATATGAGTATCAAAATTCATGAAATTTCTCACAGTAGGATATTTCTCAACGTTTAGTGGCCATCTAATGATTTTTTCCACGGACCTGTCATTCTGGAACAGGTTCCCTCGGGGACCTCAAGCGGCCATGAACAATGTTTGTAGAAAACCCTGGCAATATGGGTATCAAAATTCATGAGATATTTCGCCAGTAGGATATTTTCAACATTCTTCGTCGCCAGTTATCTTCGATGATTTGTCCTCCAGGTTCTCTGAAGAGCCTCGGAGTGGCCATGAACATTTTTTCTGTAGAAAACCCTGGCAATATGGGTATCAATATTCATGAAATTTCGCCAGTAGGATATTTATCAACGTTTTGTGGCCATCTGATAAAATATGATCAGACCACTTACAGGTGTTTTTTTTGTCAAACACATAAGGGTTAAGAACGAGCTGGAGTTGAAGAAAGAATGGTGCGAGCTTTCAGCGATGGAAAGAAATTGAATAACAAAAGTATGCCGAAACATAATCCATATGTATTAATTCCCTGAAAGGCTCAAGAAAATTCGACTTAAAATAAATTTTTGGCGAACACTTTTGTCTGGTGCATTTTATTCGAGTACAGGCCTTAGATGATCCCAACGACCATTTAAAAAAAATGGATCTGTACACCAAACAAGGCATTCTGTTTTTCCGACTATT
Source organism: Aedes japonicus (assembly GCA_034211315.2). Lineage (NCBI taxonomy): Eukaryota > Metazoa > Arthropoda > Insecta > Diptera > Culicidae > Aedes > Aedes japonicus. Next base: position 258,786 of record JASCZW010000514.1, on the reverse strand, counting down.
CATTCTTCTTTTCCTTTGATATCTACTGAAGGCTACGTGGGTTCCCCGAGTCTTCTTAAGGTAAATATAAAATCCTCTCTATCTCCAATGGTTTCATGAACGTTCCCAGGTGAGCGATCGAGGAGTGTCTTTCGTAAAGATTATTGCGTGAAGAAACGTATCAGTAACTGGTTTCGTTTCATGGTGACATGCAATGTATTCAACGAATTATTCCTAATTAGCAAAGTATTATGAAGCAGCGTGTAGTGTTTTGGAACGGTATTTTGCTTGTTCCAAATTACTGCAAGAATAGGTCAAAATATATACCAGATTTAGAATGATGTTTCTGCTCTTCGTCTAAAAAAAATAAATCCAAACCACGATTTGGATCACCGTTGAAGATGCCGTTACTGATCTTGATTCGGGCGATGGCATGATGTGGTGACGCACGGGTCTAGTTCGCAGTTTGTAACATTGCGATTCTTAGAAAATATCACGAGAATTTGAATGACCATGTTCAGGTAGGAATGCAAAACTCGTTATCTGAAGAACGCTTCCGAACCCATTCGAATCCGTTCCCCTACTAAACAGCTATGCAATCTTTCACGTTTATCGTTACACAAATATTGATTTTGCTTTTGCAGTTCTGCGCTGATGTAAGCATAGGCATAACAAAGGAAATTATTTCAACAAGATCCATAAACACTTGCAAACACATGATCTGTTAGTGCTATGCTATAACTAAACCTGTCGTTTCTACAGCGACAGCAGAGCGGAAAAACACCATTCGTCTCCTCACAATCTACTCAGCCTTTGTGCGTGTTTATGTTTACGCAAGAAAAAAAATAATATTACGTCTAGATGTAGACTGATACTACTGAAACACGCCGTCCAACACTGATTATACCAGAAAAGTTTGCATATCATCGAATCACTTGTAATAAGTACATTTCTGGTCCTCCGGCCTCACCTGATGATTAGTGCGGCTACTGCAAAATCATAGCTTTGTTCCTTGAACCCTCTAAATCACGACTGCTCTTCCGTGTTTTACGATGCACTGGTATCCGCCGAGGTCAATAATCTTTTAGTACGACTGTATAGAACCGCCAATATACACACGCCGACAGAGGCAGACAGCTGACGTCGTGAATCACTTTGTGTTCTACGTTTCGTTAGCACGACACCCGCGTTTATTCTTTGGGTTGCTGGTAAATAAGTGATGTTTCTTTGCAATCGTCCGATTTTTGCGCTATTTTCCTCGGTTGACCTCGTTGTCCACAAGGCTAGCGATTCACGTCTTTAACTAACGTTTACCAGACACATTCGTTTAATGATATTTAGCAGCACCAAATGCGATTTCACCGACTCGACCTCCACAAATGGCCCTGTTTTTCCACTGTTGTGATACTTTATTTCTAGCCTTTATGTAACAGCGCTGACATTCGGATAACTTTTCCGCCACTGACGTGTTGTATTACACTACGCTTCAAGAGTCAACTACTAAGAAATACATATATTTTTTTAAAGTAAAGATTTGCTTGGATGCTCACTTAAACTTCTTACGTAAAAATAAGTTTCCAACTACGCACTGGTTTCGTTTTCGAATTCCTTACAATAAAACAGCTGAGCTTTAAGAAGTGTATCAAAACGTGCGACGCTTCAGGCCACAGCAACCGGGAAACTGCAAATTTACTATATTTTGGTATAAAAATCACACACTAGTCGTTTTAGCACCTCGACAGGAAATGTAGCACACTTTTCGTTACCGTACATTTCACTTCACCTAGATTTGCACAGCGGTGATCTTCTCAGCACCTTTGTTCTGGTTGAAATGCACAATCACCACCCCTTTTCGTACTATGAACAGAAGGGACACTTTTCTTGTCTTGTCTGCTCTCTCTCGTGGATCGCGTGGTGGAAAACTTTTTGTGCTCGGTCCTGTTTTTCTCCTTTCAACCGTAGAGGGTTGTTTCTGATGAACCGTATCGGACAAGCTCTTGGGACGTATTGAATAGTCATTTCGGGAGAAGCAAACCAATACCTCGGCGTTGCTCGACTTCGACAGGCATATATTCGCATCCGCTGTTATTAGCGATGTTTAGTTTCAGCATGGCTCGGTCGATTGGCTACTGACTGGCATCGCCGTACGAAGCACTCGCGCAGTGACGACAAAGACAGCAACGTTCGCTCTGACGGCAATTAATTTTCTTTCGATACATGCATGCGCGGCAGTGGGCAGGGTTTACAGAACCGGTTACCCGAAACGCATTTTCAAAATTCGATAACTTTTGAAAAAACAACCTATGGGTCCTAGGTTTCATGATTTTTCCGTTTCCAGGAGACGTTTATTTAAAGGTTAAATGTTCAAGACAATTACGCATAAGGCCTTTACTCGAAAAAATGCACCAGACAAAAGTGTTCGCCAAAGATTTATTTAAGTCGGATTTTCTTGAAAGGCAATGAACTAATACATATGGATTATGTTTTGGCATAATTTCTTTATTCAATTTCCTTTCCATCGCTGATAGCCCGCACCTTTCCCTTAAGACCCCTCATAACATTTTGTGCAATGGTGGAGCCGTTCTTTTTGGTCTTTTTCATCCATTTTTTCTCTAACTCCAGCACGTTCTTAAACACTTTGGACGATTTTCAAACTTTGGCCTTCATTATGGCTCAAAATATTGCCACCGGACGAATCTCTGGTGAATTTGGGGGGGTTGACGGTTTTTGGTACAAAAACAACGTTATTGTTTCTGTACCAAGCCAACGTCGATCGCGCGTAATGGCATGATGCCAGGTCCGGCCAAAATTATCTCTCGCCTCCGTGGGACCGCAGAAAGGGCAACAGACGCTTCTCAGTGCGGTAAATTTCACTGTTGAAGGTACCCGTTGTGATGTACGGTGTACTCAGTTTACCGCATTGGCATATGGCCTGCCAGAGCAAGTATTTTTTGGCGAATTTGTCCACTTTCTTCTTCCTCATGTCTTCCGGAACATCAAACCGTGATTTGGCAACGTAGAACTCCAGCCCGGGTATCTGCTTTGCGTCTGCCTTGATGTAGGTTTCGTCATCCATAACTACACGAGTTTTGCCGCCGTGTTTTGTTGATCACGCCGGTTCGGTGTCTGGCGGACCTTGCATACACGAGACCCAGCTCGTTTGTTGGTTTGCTGAACGAACCAGGCGGAACACTTTGCCTTCAGAGCCGCGTGGCGTATCGAATGGTTCGGATTACACTTGAAATAATCCAACGCCTCCCGGGCCTTCACAGGGTCAGCTGTCTTCAATTTTCTTCCACTTCCAGCCCGCTGCTCGGTCGTCTGGGACTCCTCAAATGATTTTACCACCTGAGACACAGTTGTATGGGTGATTGCCAGTTGTCTTCCGATCCGTATCATCGTCGCAGTCGGATTTTCCATGACGCAAACTTCTTCGGCGATTTTCTTCTTGTTTCGATGACATCTCAATAACCACTGAACCGATTGATTTGCACATGTAAATAATTCACTCGAAACTAGTTTTACCCAGATTTTCATCAATTTTCGCCCACAGACAAAAAATTACACACGGATAAAAATTGTGCATTTTTTTCGAGTACAGGCCTTAATGCATTCGGTTAATTTTAACTCAAATTTGATCTAAAGACTATTCTATCAGTTCTCAACCAAATGACAAATTTTTGCTGCCGTATGAAATTTATGGCTAAGGCTAACAGTCTTTGATTGTACCGAATTGGCCGTTTAGAAGCAGTGCCAGCGGATCGTATGTAGATCATTTATTTATGTGTTTGCCATCTACGTAGATCGTCGCCAAATCAGGTCAGGATCATATTGGACATTTAAAAAGCCCCGTAAATGTTGCGAAATTATGATTTTAACAGAACTTCTCGTGTGACAAATCAAAATTTGCAGAATTTTTTGAGCAATTTATCAGAAACCATATCAATGGCCAAGAGAGCCAGATATCATATGGTTACCCCGTATCAGGTTCTAGATGTCCCGTAAATGTAGCCAAATTAGAATTTCAACATAACTTAGTTGTTTGACGTTTTCAACAACAAACTTACTTGACAAACAGTGTGCTACTTGCAAGCCTGCTACTTGCAAGCCTGCTACCTTTTTCACTAATAACCAAGGTATAAAGGGTGTACGGAATCAAATTGCGACACACACAAATATTCAGACAAAATTCGTCCAGTTCAACCAATCATCTTCAAACTTCAGTAAACTTCATACTCGTTCCAGGGAGTTAAAATAACAATTCAGGTTGTAGAACTACTTTTCCCATGACTTTTCGCCAATCCATTTTTCTTCATATCTTCCTCCGATTTCACTTCCTTAGGATGCTTCCGAAGTGCCTGCTTCATGATGGCCCAATTCTTTTCAATTGGCCGCAGTTCCGGTGCGTTCGGGGGGTTAAGAAGCTTCGGCACGAAATTGACCTCCTTAGCCTTGTACCACTCCAAAACCACTTTCGAATAATGGCACGAGGCTAAATCCGGCCAGAAAATCATAGGACCATCGTGTGATCTCATAAGAGGAAGTAGACGCTTTTGGAGGCATTCTTTTAGGTACACCTACCCATTGACCGTTCCAGTTGTAACGAATGGGGTGCTCCGCTTTCCACACGAGCAAATTGCCTGCCAAATCATATATTTGTTGGCAAACTTTGACATCTTCGGCTTTCTAACGTCCTCAGGGACATCGAATTTATGATGAGCAGTGAAAAACTGGAGCCCCGGAAGCTGCCGGAAGTCTGCTTTTACATACGTCTCATCATCTATAACGAGGCAATGTGGTTTCGTCAACATCTGGGTGCAGAGCTTCCGTGCACGTGTTTTACCTACCGTATTCTGCCGTTCATCGCAATTAGGCGCCTTTTGGAATTTGTTCGTGTGTAGTCCTTCACGTTTTTTCGCATCTTGCACGAAAGTTTTGGTTGGATTCAGTTTTTTCGCCACATCTCGAACTGAACTGTTGGGATTCCTCTTGAAAGCTTGAACTACCCGTTTGTGATCCTTAACACTAAACGGAGATCCATTTTTGCCACTTTTTTCTTTCCGATCGATGGTCAAACGTTCGTGGTACCGATTTAAAACACGAGACACCGAAGAATGTACCATTCCCTGCTTCCTGCTGATGACACGATAAGAAAGATCCGGATTTTCGAGGTACGTGCGCAAAATTTATTTGCACCGCTGCTTTTCTTCCGATTCCATCTTCGCAACGATTGCCCATCTGCTAGTGAAACTTACACAGCGTAAACAAATGCACATTGAACTAATTTCGCCCAAAATGTCAATAGAAAATACCCAACTGGTAAAAAGTTACAGCAATTTAAAAGTGGTGCAATTTGATTCCGTACAACCTTTAGCACTGTCTGTCGAACTATTTACCTTCGTTGACGACGTTGATATCGTAGCACGTAACTTTGAGACAATGGCGGAAACAAATATCAGACCTAAGGCTGAAGCTGGTAGGATTGCGCTTGTGATTAATGCGCTGAAAAAAAATACACGAGGGGAAGAGGCTCACCAGAAGACAATGTTTGCCTACCGCGAGTTCAGATCGACGAATATTAAATCGAGGTAAGGGCAGGTCCATTAATTATGTCACGCAGTAACGGGGGAGGGGGGGTTTGGGAAAACGTGACGATCCATACAAAAAAATTTGAAGGTCCATACAAAAAACGTGACAAGGGGGGGAGGGGGGATTGTAAAAAGTCAATTTTTGCGTGACTAATAGATGAATTCGTGTACCTGGGCTCAGGGAACGTCCATTAATTATGGCACGCAAAAAAAGACTTTTTATAACCTTCCAATTTTTTTGTATGGATTGTCATGCTTTCCAACGCCCCCTCCCCCCCCCCCCCCTCCACTTACTGCATGACATAATTATTATTTCTTCATAATTCTGGTGATCGCCGATAAAACAAATACAAAGGCGCATTATAGCTGGCAATCGTGCCTACTTTGGACTCCGAAGGACGCAAGATCGAACAAAGTTCGCTGAACTACAATGTTGACCATAGACAAGATATTAATTAGACCGGTAGTTCTCTACGGCCACAAAATATGAGCATTGCTAGTGGAGGACCAACGCGCCCTTGGAGTCTTTGAACGGAAGGTGCTGCGTACCATCTACGGTGGAGTGCAGATGGAAGACGGAACGTGAAGGAGGCGAATGAACCACGAATTGCATCAGTTGCTGGGAGAACCTCCCATCGTACACATCGCTAAAATCGGTCGACTACGATGGGCTGGGCATGTCGCTAGAATGTCGGACGACAGCCCTGTTAAAATGCTTCTCGAAAACGAACCAACGGGTACAAAAAGAAGAGACGAGCAACGAACGAGGTAGATCGATCAAGCAGAAGACTTCTGTGTACAGCAGAGGCCACACAGGCCTTGGTCTTAATGATAAGTAAGCACTACTTCAATATCTGGCCATATGATATCATACTGGCTTGTCCATCAGTATGGTTTCTGATTAATTTCTTATGAAATCCTGCAAATTGATATGGTCTCTGAAAAATGTTGATGAAATTCTGGAATTTGGATGTGTCGTACGACTAGGTTCTGTTCAATTTATAATTTGACCACTTTCAAGAGGCTGTATGCCATATTGTTAATGAGAAGTTATTAAGTTTCTGAACCAAAGAAGACCGAATAATGTGTTTCTTTGTAGCTGATCTTAACCACCTATTTATTATACTCTTATTTGGGCTGATATTTGGATTTGTGGATGGTAAAATTTGACATTTTGTTAAAACTGTTAGGAAACTGTTTGTTCATAGTTTGAAATTTAAAGCGTTATTTTGATACTTATTTTTGACGAAATCATGTTGATGATCGATGTATTCTAAAGCAGTTTAGACTTTATACATCAATTAGTAGTTATACAACTGAGTGAGATTTTCGTATCCCCCAATGAATTAGCTATCAAGATTTCACTTTTTAAGCTGACAGATCACCTTCACGATCTTCGAATGGCCTAACTAGGGAAAATTTAATGGATATGCCTAGTAATGCATTCTGGATATATACAAAATAGTCACAGTTTACATAGAAACATGAACAATGATTTCACAAGAATACTGTAGACCCCATTTTAGGGACACATTTTTTACTATGGTCCCAACTATGACCTCAAGTGTTCATTACATATTAAAATGAAAATTTGAATCTAAATGTATTAATGTGTAAATAAGTAATAAAACTTCTATTTATTTCTAATGTGCTGAAATAAGATGGTCAATTGACCCAATTTTTTAAAAGTCATTCCGGTATTTTGAAGTAGTTCAATTTAAATGTGTCTCGTGAAATTATGTATTGACTATGACAAATGTTGCTCAAAATCCCTCTCCATGGCTGGATTTTGTACCTGGACGCTAGTGGGAGGGCCTAATCTCATGTTAACGATTCATTTGAGATAGCTGATTTATGATAGATGCAGCTAGGTCATGTCATTGTATGACCTTCTACTCTAATGAACCATTCATGGGAGAACCAAAGGTTCAGCCACACAAAGTAGTGATAATATCACACTCGCTCCTCTTTCTATTTAATAGCCGTGTCGTAGCACGGATGTATACAGACACTAAAGTTAACTGTGATATCAGCGGATTGGGCCGCAAGTCACTAAAAATTTAATCATAGATAGATTTATTCAATTTTGAAAACATTTAATATTCCATTTGAAGTGGTAGTTTGAACTGTGTCATTGAATTTCCTATGCAGTGACTTTCTAGACCGTGGCCATAAGTATTATGGTTTTGTGGGAAGCGGCAGGGCCCTTTTAGGAACTACTCTGAGTATTATGGGGGGTTTGTCATAGGTGTGCTTGTTCAGAATAAAAGAGGTGTGCTACCGGTGGGCTTTGCCACAATTTACGCTTAGACGAGGCTAGAAACAGTTTGTAGACGCCTGACATCAATTAGTTAAGGGACACGACAGGCAGTGCAGATTTCATTGGCGTGTCAATTCTGTCATTGTTGTTTATTCATTGATTGTCATTAACTAAACACCAAACATACCTAAATCGCAATTCTAATTCTAATTCTAATACAATTTCTAATTTAAATATGTGCGGTATACGACAGCCGACTTTCAAATTATAGCAAATCATAGAGAGATGTTACTTTGATATAGCAACTTGCAGCGTAAAAACATGATGGAATTTACAGTGGCATCTCAAATAGCCTGGTCAATCTTACTTTCACTGTTATTTAAAAAAAAAAAAAGCGCTATTTAACTTTTTGAGCGTGTAAGTAAAACGATTGTGATTAGGAAACAGGAATAATTCAAATTAACACTTCATTTGCTCAATTTTTAAAATAAAATATAAAACATTGAAACTATTTTTTTAACTTATCACTAGTAAACGCGAGCAAATTACTTTGAATCCCACTGGAGAAGGGTTATCTTCTGACAGATAGACCTATTTCGTCTGCGACTTACAGACTTCTTCAGTGCCAAGTGCTCGACTTATGATTTTCTTTTTGTAATATTTTTAACCGGTCCAAAACGCCATACCTTAACCACCTACCCTAACTTATCCTTGTTCCTTCCCATGGAGTTCATGTGGTCTGAATAGACTAGTTCGCCATTACCCCTCCTTCACCATCGGCTTTGGACTGACTTGCGCTCTTATTGTACCACCAAATGCTGCAAAATGAAAAAAAAACTATGACAAATGTTGCTCAAAATGAAGTGCTTGAATTAAATAAAAACAAATTTTCGAAGATTGTTATTTACAGTAAACCTAAATGACGAGACAAAGTTGCATCCACGAATAGACTTAATATGGTCCTTATGCACCGACATAACATCCAAATCCATTAGCAAATATAGTTCTGTTCTCAGTAAAAATTAATGTATAAGAAGATTCATTAAGTTCTCATTTACTTGAGAAAAACCTTTGAAATGAAAATAATTAAGAAATCGTAATTTTAACTACACAATTACCGCTGAATGATAATTTCTGAGAACGGTTTGGGTAACCCTGTTTCTGGACAGCTGTTGGCGTTAAGTGGAATATATCTACCATAAGAGTACGGAAATATGACTATGCGGTGTGTGTTGTTGACTTGGTCACTTTGTTTAGCTGTTAGATAACAAATCAAAACTCACAGAATATTGTACATTCAGCAAATTATGACTCATTCGTTAATTTTAAATTTCTCTAAATAGTTTGCAATTTAAATTTGTCAGAGTATGCCAACACAGTTCTGCCATTGATCCGGAGGAAGCGGAAAAACACCTCCAAACATATGTTCGCATTGGACAACTGAGTCATACCCACGCTACAAAGAGACATATGTGTGTGGAATCGGGAAAATACCTTCAGCACAGCGCAAAAGCAGCATGTTGTTGTGGAAACAACAAACCAACTAATGCTACCACTACTGACCCAGCACATGGCCATCATGTCATGTTTCGCACATGCGCCCCACCGGCCATCAGCTGGTTCGCGAAAGTAACCTGTGGTCCTCACACCAATACCGACGAGCAGAAGCAGACAAGCGGGCGGGCGTGCAAATCCAAACCATATGATCGAAGTGGCATTCCGTCAAGTCATTGTCACGGCTTTTGGGGGACATGAAACGAATTCGAAACGCAGCACACAAGTCCGGTAGAGAGAACAAGAAACGTTGGCATTGTCGGTCGACGATTACATTTGGTTCAAGGTTGCATCCGTCCTCCAAATTTGCCCCACAAATATGGATAGATAACGGTATGACGATATGAGATTAACAAAGCTTTAGTCGCAAAGGATGATTTGTTATTTGTTTTGTTTTGACTGTTATGTTTTGGCTGCACATTTAATAGAAATGCGTATTTTGTTGTTGTAAACAAAACGCTTATCTGTATGTGGTGGAAATGTGGACAGCGCATAAAGAATTTACTATTATTTGTTATGATTTTTTCTCACATCAAATATGTACTGAAGTAAACTTGACAATCGCCAGAAACGGAAGTCTCCGCAAAAATCGGAGTTGTTTTCTTTGTACATGGTCATGATGTCATCCACAAATGTGCTTGGAGACGTTTTTTATGTTAGGCAATGATTACTAGGGTTTAGAATATTATGTTTGTATGTTAGTTTTAAGTTAAACACTATTGTCATTGGGGTGGGTATTTCGCCTGCAAACGAATAAACAATAGTAATAAAAATACTAGTAAACCGTCCTCCCTTAGCTCAGTCGGTAAAGGCGAAGCTTCAATGCAATACCATTCCGGAGGTGACTGGGTTCGATTCGAGGTCTAGTCTAGGGATTTTCTGTTAACGAAAATTTCTCGACTCCCTGAGCATAGAGTATGATTGTACTTGCCACACAACCATACATTTTTGAAAATCTCAAACCCCGCCCCCCCCCTCGTAGTCTTTTCTCGATACAATTTTATGAATTTTTGTATGGGGCGTAGACTTTGGTCAAACCCCCCTCCCCCTAGAAAAGGCTACTTGTTTCATGAATAGCCCCTAACGCAAAAATGGTACCTGGCGTCGAAAGCTCTTTAATAATAACCGTGAAAGTGCATCTAGGACAGTAAGTTGAGAGCAAGCAATAAGCTAATTGCGAAAACAATAAATTTAAAATGCTAAGAATAAGAAGAAGAAGCAGAAGCAAACCGTTTCTTTCATTCTTCGGCATTACCGTGTAAAATTTGCCGAGTGACCAGTTTTTAAAGAGAGACTGATTTTCATGAAATGATGTGCATGACTAGAGTTTATGTATTTATGAACCCTAAAAACAATACTTAAGAAATCAGTGTTACCAGGTTTTCCGGAATAGTTCAGTTGATTTTTTTTTATTTTTCCCGGAAATAGGTGATTTTTATTTCAAAAATCCGTAACTCAAGAATGGAGCAACGTAGAACAAACCGTTTATTGAGCATGTGCTTGAGCATGATTGATTGCCTGAGGTTGCTACTGCGTTATTGCCAGTTCAGCACACGAAGACCGAACAGATGGTAATTGGAACTACAGACATCCTCAATGTGTAAAAACTGGTGATTCCAAATTCACGCAACACCGGCGCTGGCACAGGTCAAATAAGGAAAGGGTAGGAATATGTTGACCTGAAACTCGCTCTATTGGAAGCCGGGAACACCTCTGTATTTCCACAAGATATCTCTAGGATGTGTAATAACATTGGTTGGTTGGCTGCAGTGTTTGTGTTGGTAAACGATAAGCTGTCTAATGGAATATATAAATATTAGTACCTATTTCCTATTTGAAGTGATACATACCAACAGTAAGGATGCTATTGAGGCCAGTCACAGTGGCTAGTGATGGTGGTTTTTCTTTGGGAAAACAAAACTGATGGAAAGTCGATTTGGATCGAGATATACCAACATGTCCGATAACAAAATAATGCACAACAAAGCATCGAGACAACCGTTCACAGCCGATTGCCAAAGGCATCCGGGAAGCCTAAGGCAGTCGAATGATTTTTTGACTGGACCAGGGTTCGTGGAGTTGCCAGTCACTTGTCATGTGTAGACACTTGGTTCTGGTCATGGTCCTCCGAAGGT